>NW_019775658.1:194622-324387 GCF_001039355.2 Lingula anatina | reverse complement strand
TTCCCTTCTACCGGTATATTACCTTAGGAGACCATCCAATATAAAATACATTTAATCGAGGGAGAGATGGAGCTATGATACAATACATGACATATTTCCTATTTAGAATATATCACTGGATGACGCAAGTTTGACGTATGAAACAATCCTTTTATAATGTCGCCTGTACTCGTTTAAAGAGACAGGTCAGGAAATCTGACGCAGAAAAATATAAATCTTTATAAATTATTTTCGTATACCGGTTTGTATATTTGGAATGGCAGAAAAAGACATTTTCTTACCGTCTTTGGGAACTCATAGTGCTACAAGTTATTTTTTGAAAAGAAATATGAATAATTTTTAATGCCTCAAAAGGAACTGTCCTTTAAAAAGAGGGTTATAATTAAATAAGCAAACATTTTGAGATATTCGTTCTTTTCCCCCCTAGGGTCATCGATAAACGGCGCCACGGCCAGTCGCCATGTTGCAGCTTACAGTAGTTTTCAGTTTTGCCTGAAGGTGACCTTCTTGTTGACATTCCTCAACTCACACATGTCCCCGCCCAGGTGACCGCGTCAAGGAGGGTATTACATCAATCACACCGCCGATGACTTACGTGGGCCATTGAATGAGAGGGCAAGAGGACATATGTTTGTCAGGCCGACAGACTTAATAAATAAGGAATATGAAATGAACAAATGGGGAATGTGATGGCTACATGCCCAAATATACGTCATCACTGGCGCACCGCAGTCCACGCCCCCCATGATGAAGGACAACCGGGGATGATACACGTTGCACTTTTATTGAAAGAAAAGTAAAAGAATTACAAAGCAAAATATGCTGGGGGCGTGCCGGCAATGCAGCAGTATTTTTTTTTCAGTTTTATGACAAGTAAATTGACTCGTGGTTAAAGGAAGGAATGTATATATTTTTGCACATAATGGAGGATATACAGTATATCAGTGTTTGTATTGAAATGGAATTTTACTCATCATTTTACATTGAAGAACAGCTGAAATTATTAGAAGCTGTCTGGTTCTGCAGGACCCGCACAAATATTCTGTTCAGAGTTACAATGTTTAAAATGAATACCATGGAACGAGTTATCGTCTTTACAAATTCTCAATATATATTTGAAAAACTTGCAGCTCAAGATCAGAAATTTTTGAGGAGAATGCTTTAGTCCACTCTAAGGATATAAGGATTCTGTGCTTATAACAGGTTTATCATTCTGTCATTGGAATTTAAGACAGTCGAAAAATTATGCCACTGCTTGAAGACAGTAAAAGCAGTTCTTGGCGGTTGCTTAAAACGATAAGCACCGGTAGTGGAAGACTGACCGTGCCGTATAACAGACAAATACCTGTGTTTATTGGCACCCGAGGAAAAATCTGGTGCACCGATTTCGAATCGAATAAAGTGTTTTTCACCGAGTTTAAGTGTTTTTTTCTTTTTGTCCTTTATTTCACAACATAGGGAAGAAACATAGAACGCATGCCTTACATCTAAAACGTTGACCCCCTCTTTCCTGGCGGATTATATGACAGGGGGGCCACAAGGATGAACATAATACGAGGGGGTGGTAAGGGGAATGGTCCCTGTCATATCGATCACAGGAGATAATTTTTTCACAATATGCAAGGTATAGGGATACACTGAAAAGATTTTTTGTCTCGTTTAAGTCGTTTCATCATCGTTTTCCTTTTATCTATTTATTTATCGGAATCTTTTTTTCGGGGGGGGGGGGGGGACACATGCCGGCTCCTGGAACAGCCATTGCCCTCTGCTCCTCCTCCGCCTCCTCACCAATACTAGAATTTTCAAAGAATGTTAACACACCTATTTCGTCATTTCCATTTGAATAATAATACAATTAAACCGAATAGCTAGCTGTGGTTTGACTCACGTCTGTCAAAATGAACCCAAATGGATGATACATGTTATACGATTAACGCCACTATTATCGCTATTTATCAAAAGGTATCTTGGATATTTTGAAGTGACTGATTAACTATTCTACGCAAGGAGGAAGAATAAACATCAGCATTAACGTTAATGACTACACCTCCTGATCAAATATTTTTTCAAGGGGAAGAGATACATAAGACAAAGATGATGATGTTAAAGATGGTGTTCTTTTGGATGTGCCTTTCCATTGTTTCCCTAGTTTTTATATCTGGCATATTAATTCGGTAAGTATGCGTAGGCTTTTTTTTTACTGAATCCATTTTTAAGGAATCATTTTTTTCCCTATGACTAACATATATTGCATGTTTTGTACGACTATATTTACCACTTTCCATCTCGCGGAAGCAAACTGTGTCAAGTAAGAAGTAACTAAAATGTTCTGATTTTATATGGCATAGTTCCCTCAAAGATTGACGGAAATAATTTTAAAATACCACAACGAAAGTGGCTTGGGATATCACGACTAGTTACAATACTGAAGGTGTACTGTAAAATAGAAATTAAACGAAAAATGTTTCGATGTTTACATGTTCAAGTAAAAAAACGTGCATTTTGTGAGCGGTAAAATATTCTCGATTTCATTTTCAGATGGACGTATATCGCGGAAGTTGGAGGACAAGAACAAACGGTATTAAAAGTACGACAGAAGAGATATGATGTTAAACCAGCCAAATTTTGTACCCCTCAGTCAGGTACAAAAAACAAATTATGGGGACAGAAAAAAATTATACAATTATTTGAGTTAACTAATACAGATACAAAGACAAGCGGGTTGATAACTTGGGCTTTGTTTCACTACGCTTAATGTAAAGAAGTATGGATTCCGTGTTAGTGCACCAGTGAAAAACTGGGGATGACCTACTAATAAACCTCACTCTGGGGCTTTAATTGATCGAGTTGGAAATAATGAAGTTCTTAGTAGTTGAAGAAAAGACCTCTATATGTCTTCACTGACGGACCTCAACATATTTAGGTTTCATTTGTATTTAAGTGACAGTAGACGTTTACTGGTCATTAATGGCTTGATATGGCCCCGTTATTTATACGAAACAAAATGTCACAACTAATCTATTTTGCGTTAGGCCAAAGTGACTTGGCACATACAAACATATTTCACACATTAATTAGCGATTTATAACGTGCGCACTGGGTATATTTATCACAATAAGTCAAAAGGACGTATTTTGTGTTCTAAACATCTCGTAAATGTCGACTTCTTGTTTCACATATGTAGGTCTTACACTTGATCTTCGAGAAGACGGATATGCATGTACAGTATCAGGGGCGGATCCAGAATTATTTGAAGGGTTTTTTTAGAAATGACAAGCCGCGGCGTTGGGAGGGCCTTGAAATTTTTTGGTATTTTAGAAGCCGAACGGTGTCATTTGGTCCGGTTTAGAGCTATGATTCAGCTAGTCAAAATTCTAATTTCAAGAGGGGAAATCGAAGGGGAGAGGTCACGAACCCCCCCCCCCCCCCCCCGAAATCCGCCACTGAATATATAGGTCCTGTATTGCTTTGTATGAAGTGCCTTGAAATAATATTATGATGGAACTTTAATTTTGAAACATTCTGTCATGCATCTGGCTGACACTTTGTTTCACATGTAAACATAAATTTTCCTATATCCTTTTTCAGAGAATAATTATCGCGTCCATATTCAACGCATGTCACCAAATGTGACGGGGAAATTGTTTGAAAACCTCAGCCCTGGTGGCGCGTGGCAGCCTACGTCATGTGTACCACGTGATCACGTGGCCGTCATCATTCCGTATCGTGACCGGCAGGAACACCTTGATATTCTGCTCCAGAACTTGCATCCTTTCCTTCAATCTCAAAATATTCATTATGAGATATTTGTCATAGAACAGGTAGGGATTGTTGCCAAACAAATACACAGGCTCAGTTCGTGCGATTTCTACTTTTACTTTTATTGTGGCACACTTCTGCGATTTCTATGTCTGTTTTGCGAAGCCTACTGTTGGTCACGCGATCCTGCTGCGTATATCTAAGGAAAAATAATTAAAAAGAAATATCTTGTTGACTATATTATCACATGCGTGCAGTGGTAAACAAAAATCATGCCCACTTAGTAACTCTTATGCATAGACGATTCCCGTTTAATAGCATTGTTCGTTCTTATTCATGCCATAATTTTATTTAAAAGGTTTACTACTTAACTTCCCTTTGTGAACCATTTTAACATTTTGTTATCCCATATGATTTTAGGCTCCTTCAACAATTTTCAATCTCGGCCTCATTCGAAATGTGGGTTTCCTCGAAGCCAGTGCCACCTACAATTTTACCTGTTACATATTTCATGATGTGGATAAGATCCCCTTGAACAATCTCCTGCTATATAGATGCCCAACAGATAAAGCGGTTCATTTTGCCTCTGCTGAGGATAGATTCAAGTATTCGTAAGTTTATGGCTCCCATAGACATTAAACCAAACTCATGGTTTAGAACCTCGGTTTTGGGACAGATATTACTAAATTGCTTATTTGCGATATTTCAAAATGATTGCCAGATACGCCTACAAGAAATGCCCGTCGCAGACAAGAAAAACAACTTAGTCAACATACACGTAGTAGAAAATAGGCTGGCTCTGTATCACTTTTATTCTTTAAAATTCAACTTTCTGAAAAGAAATATTTGACCCAAGTTTTACTAGTACATGTACCTGTACATGTGCATGTTACATTGAGAGTCTGCCAAAATGTTATCTTCAACAATTATTTTGAACCACACCCTCTTGTTGCACATCAAATGGTTGTAATAGAATGAACTCCTACATTTCAGTGTTCCGTACTACAGATACATTGGCGGTGTGCTCGGGTTTCCTGCTGAGGCATTCAGGAAGACCAATGGCTATCCCAACGGTTACCTTGGATGGGGAGGGGAAGACGACGACTTCTACTTCCGGTAAGGATAAGCTCACGCTTTCGGAGGATCTCCCTCCACCTCTACCCCACTAGAATAAATGAATAAATAAATAAATAAATAATTAAACGTTTTTGTAAGCTGTCTTAACGAAACCAAGTGACTTTTCATTTCCTGTGCATTTTGGAATTATTTACATGTATTTTCAAATTACCTACATTTATTACGATGTAAAAATCTTTTAAATGTGCAAGCATGTCGAGAGAGGCGAGGAACAGACTTGTGCCCCCACTCCCTAGCTTTTCACAATCTTGGAACCGCCAGTGGATCCTGCAGCTGATAATATAAAAATATCATCGTACTTTGTTTCAGAATGCAGTCTCAGAACGTATCATTTACACGCGCTGACAGCAAACTGGGACGTTACCGAGTTTTTCATCATCCTATCCTAGCCAATCCATCGAGTGGGTGGGTTATCTTATTTTTTTCATTTCCTTTATAATACAGCATGTGGGAATGATGACGTGAAAAGAAGCCTGTGAGATTCGTCTTCGGTCTGTTTCACAAAAGTTGTAGGACCAAAAGCTGATTTTGTCTGTGCATATAAGTCAAATCTCAATTTTGTGTAGCAATAACAGACTTCCCTGCACAAACGTGTAGTATTTATGAGTTTCCGTAGTTTTTTCTCCCATCAAACTAATCAATTAACTTATCGCAAATCATCTTTTTGACAACATGTTCTACATGTTATTTCCACGATATTTTATATAGCTTTATAATATATTAAATACCAGGCTATATGTATATTAACATCATGTATGTAATGATTTGCCAGCCAGAGGTCTGGGCCAACTATATTCTACATTATTTTCAAACAACCATTTCCAGCTCTTCACTGGACTTTGCACGATATCTCTACAGGGAATACGGCCCTTGGGACGATGGTTTAAACACCCTGCATTACACCAAACAGGAGGTGGAGCATCGCCCTGCGTACACTTGGATCAAAGTCGGGTTCGATCAAAACGCCATGATGAAGGTAGGAATATTAACATGGAATAGACATATGACCCAGAGGGAGGGGACGACCGAGAAGTTTTTATTCACCTTTCAGTAGTTGCAATTTTCGTGTTGTGCCGTATCAAAAGATTTACGGAGCGGTTTTGTACTTTGATTTTATGGTTAAGTTTCCTGTTTATGGACCTCAGATACTTTAATAAAATGTCTTTAAAATCTCAGAAGACAGGGGCGCAATTTCAGTGGTTGTCATTGGACCTATTTTTCATAGACACGCACCTGGCTTATTTGGCTTCGAGGCTATTTAAAATGTATACCCTCTAAGCCTGTTTGTAGACTCCCAGTCAATTAGTATTTAAACTTTTTTGAACCTTTTTGAATTATGAAAGGATGTCAAACTTATGTTTATTGAGAAACAAATACATGATATAGAGGAAAATACTCTTTAAAAAGAAGATAGGTGAAGGATGCAGAAGCAGTAAAATTATGAGAGAATACCGATCCACAACTAAACGCAGGCAATGGCTTTTTAATATGAAAATATATGTAACGTATAAATACTAGAATAAAGATATTTTCATGGGCATTGCAATAACGATATAATTATGTACGAACATACCTTAATTGATTAGACACTGGTAGGTTGACATCAAAATGGTAATTAAAAATGAATATACGGATGATGATATTTGTGTACAAATAGCTCGATTTTCGGTTTCCAGAAGTTGTGGAAAGGCATAATGGATCCTAATTATGATGAGAAACGTAACCTTACTTGGTGGAATATCAACATGACCCGGGCTATCCAACAGTTTCCCAGGTAAGAAGTGAAGTTGACGGTTCGATTGCCTTTTAAAATTAAAAAAAAAATTGCACTCCCCTCTCTACAGCATTTTACTGTCGTCACTTCTCTCTCTATCCCTCTATCCCACCACCATTTTTATAAGGTTTTGTCTCCCTGATATTGTAAATGAAGCAATAACTAATGTACTTCAAACTATTTCAACCATTTACTACCAACATTTTCCTTATTTCAGAGTCAAAAAGCATTTGCCAGAGGAAGGATCTTGAAAAGAAACCAAGAAAGCGCAACAAAAAAGCTACCAGAAATCAAAGTGGAACATTTTATTTATGACTTCATGAAACTTTTCATAAATTTTACAGTATACAGTAACGTCAGTTTCTATGTGATAAATAAAAATAATATACAAAATCCTCATCTCCCACTTCAAAGAGAAGGCTGTACAAAAGGTTGCAGATGAAGTTCTCCTTCTTAACAACACCGTTCTGCCACTATTGGTAATTATGATTCAACGAGACACTATTGGTATACACGGGTATGACAGGGTATTGAAAGAATTGCGATGTTGCTGCATGAAGAATGGCTATAATCAAGCTGTTGTCGTTAATTACAACATCAGAGAATGGAATCACCACAGGCTCGCTTCCGGCACATCCCGTTAGCGCAAGAGAACCAAAAAGCGACTTTGCAGCTCAGCGATANGTGGACCCTTTACCATGAAATCTTAGTGTACCTGAATCAAATTTTGCCCGGAGTGGACCTTTTTCTGGCTACATGTGTACAGAGTGGTTCGTTAAACCCCCAACAACCCCCCTGACTACGAGCCTGAAGTTAAAGACGCAAGTTCAGGGCACACTTATTTGGTTGAATGCGAACGCAACCCCCCATATTTCGAGTTTGAATACCTGGAGCACACGTTATAGGCTTTTTGCCTGCATGCAGTGCTGAAGGATTGACTAAGAAATCGTACCTCGAAAATTGAGCACAATTATTCGCAATGACAGCATCCAACTGACTTTTCACAAGTCCTATTGTTAAGTGTGTCATCTTTGATCCCAGTATTTCACGTGGCTTTAGTCGTCTTTTTCACCTTAGCACTAAAATGTCGGTGTACTTACCCGTATTACAGAAATTAGAGTTGTTATATAGTTTTCTGTCAGAATCTACGCGGGAGTTTTTGTTCACTTTACGACAGAACAATTTATTCCATATACAGATACTTCACCACTATTGTTACTATTAACAATAACTATACAATGTATTGTTTGTTGCATTCGATCAAGTCTGCCAGCAGCCTTTCTAGTTGGTTAACCTGGATGAGTATCACGGGGTATGGCTCGTTAACTTCTTCGGTTTTCTCCTAACGTAATTTAGCTGAGCTCTTAAAATCATTAAGAAGAATATCGTTCGTTGGGCGACCAATCAGATACAAACTGATTCACAAAAAATAGGCGTATTTTTTCTCTTACTCCCCTGAAAGTGTTTCATTAATTTACTTATTTTGGTTCAGGAAGTATTAGCTACTGCTGCGTCTAGGTCACGGCGGAAGTAAAAAAAAAACTGCCATCAAACAGCAGGCCCGCCAACGACGATTCGTTCTTGCCGAGTCCTAGATCTCATTCAGAAGGTAAAACGGAGGCGTACGCGCAGCCAAAATTGCACCCGTTTCTAAACACTCTACACAAACGACTTTTTCAGACAACATTACCGTAAAATACGCCTATTTGATGAACATAACTTTAAGACTCTAAAATCGTTTCTATGGTGAACTAATATGATAATATCGAGCGTCGAAGACTTAATCAAGGCCTGTCAGTGGCGCCCGCTTGCAATGACGCCCAGGACATGGTTTCCTGCTTGCCGAGCATGGTCCCAGGGTACAGTCATATCAATAGATGCAAAAGCCTACTGTACATCACTCCACCTAGTAAGTAATAAAAATGAAAAAAAATGGATGTGAACAGGCAAGTTAAATATGACTGTACTCTATTTGTACACATACATGTATACAAGTACAGTGTATGTATGTACTTCCGGTTCTGCATGTGGCTTCAAGTCTCACACGAAACGAGAGCCCGAGAGTTGCAAAAGTTACCGAGAGTTACATCAACAAGACTTCAGCGGAGAGTGGGCTTATTTGCAATCACCTTGTCTGTCCTCTTGCTAGTATCTACACATGCCTATTTCCGCACTATACGCAGACCGAACAGACATCTTTCTGCTGTTCTCGCGAAACATGCGCACTAGTTCGTCCCGGAAGCTCTTCCCGCTCACACAATACAATATAAAATTGACAGCGTGGTTCATGTAGTTTAAGATAAGTACTAGTGTAGACCCCAGCTGATGCTCAGACTTATGTTCAAGAGTAAGTTCATGGGTATTCCTTGTGTAATATTCCACGATGAGGTTGACGAAACTCGGAGACGCAAGAAGGAGAAACGCAAATGTAACCACGAGAAGCATGACGGTAGTAGAGCGCGCATGCTCGTTGTGGTGGTCTTTATTTGGGCAGTCTGGATAAGGTGAGGAGGTAGTACCAAGAGACGGTCCTGGTGCGCCATTTTTGTTGAATGATATTTTATCGTCACAGATGCTGTTTTGACTTTGGATGCTGATACTTCTGACTTTCATAGAATTGTGGTAACGCTGTGATTTTCTTATACGCCTTATGATGCAACCGTTCAATATAATCATTATTGTGAACGGCCCAAATGCATACACACAGACGGCTATCCAAGGTACCGCGTTTTCAACGAAGTAAAAATAGGGATCTGTCTCCTGAAAGTGATCACACTTAAGCTGCCCCGTTGCTGGATTGCAGTTCAAATCCACTGTCCAAAGCGTGTGTAGGTTTAAACCAACTGTAAAGAGAATAATAACTAGAAGCGCTATAAGAGCGCGTTTGCGCGTGCACCACGTGGATGCCTTAAACACGTGACACACGGTTATATATCGCCCCACGGTTAACGCCACCAGGATCCAAGCAGACATGTCCAGGAACACGTAAAGAAGAAAGCGATGCAACTTGCAACCGATGCTACTCAAATCCCGTATGTCAGTGTCTGGATTGTATGCCTTGATGGTGTGACGCAGTAAACCTGTCCACAGAACCAACGTGTCCACCACAGCGAGGCTAGACAAGAAGAACCCTGTCCAGGTCTTTCTCATGAAAGGTCGCCGCAGTACCACGATGGAAAGAATGTTCCCTGCTGTACCAAAAACAAGGAAAACTATTGGAATGACCTTCATTAGCAACACCGCGGCCGAACTGTTGTCCACGCTACCCTGCGTTACGTTCGTGGTCAATTCTTGTGAGACCTCACAAGTATCCATTTTAAATAAGAATGTCTTAACTAATGGAATGCAGTGTAATTGCTGTCTTTGCAGCCCATATGCGCATATACCCATATGCTGTTTCAATATCAAACAAGAAGACAGCTGAACGTGAAAAATTAATCATCTTTTCACTTGGTATATTCGCGCGTGTATCCCAGCCTCTGTTATAGATCAAACTGGATTCTTCAGATGAATTATCGAGGAATCGCCCCGGTGGATGATCCAAGAATTTTATCTTCGGAGCCAGCTTTTTCTGCGTCCTCCCACTCGGCCCATGTGGTTCATTCATTGAATCTAAAATGTGGAAAAAAGGCACGTTATCATTTACCGGTACGCTACATAGCATTCTTGGGGAATTTCCATCCCATTGAGACACAAGATAAATGGCAGTTAAGGATGTAAGGAGAGTGCAGGCACCATGGGTAAATCGATCCTATATCTTTATGTATCTAGAGAGTCATGTCTGTTCCTATTTACAGACACTTTTATCGACGAATGATAAAAATACATTTACTTATTCTTAGCGCGACTTCGATCATCTGATATGAATTGCGTACAAGGGGTGCATGTATGAGTAAAACAACCTATCAAACTTCTTGACATGCATCACGCTTGTCAAAATTGTCGCCCTAATTAGCTTTATATGCTCTTTTCTCTCTCTCTCTCTCTCTCTCTCTCTCTCTCCCTCTCTCTCTGTCTCTCCTAGAAAAATACTATATCAGAGTTAGACAAATAGACCCAAGACCTAAATACTTAATATATCGTTTCCGTGACAAGACTGATAGTCCCGTGGCTTCGGGTACACTACGCGCATACCGGCCTGGTCGCAGCTTGCTTATCAAGCAGTTTACGCTGTTAATATTGCGCCACCTCGGGATGAAACATGATCTCATGATTGTCTTCTTGTCTAGTAGTGTAGGTGTATAAGAAAAAAAAACTTATACTCTACTTGGTGTTAAAGGGGGAGGGCAGTTTTGCGATTTAATATAAGAACAGTCCTCAAGTGTGTACATTGGATACACGTACAACGTACCGTGCATATTTATGGTTAGTTGGATGTGCAAATACTGACTCGTTGTAATAGGGATCGGATA
This sequence comes from Lingula anatina, assembly GCF_001039355.2. The sequence goes on along the minus strand of NW_019775658.1, from coordinate 313,305 downwards.
AATGTTTTCCGAAGTTATATACAGCACAGCCTAAGTGTTCTATGTATATTTAAAGTACATGGGGAAAGGAGGTGGACATGTTTGCTATTATGATTTTAAAGTGTCAACTTTCAGGGTTGACTCCAAAGCCACTGCCCAAACCCAACAAAACCAAATCTTTGGGTGCCAAAATCTGCCCCTCGGTCTCACTGCATCTACCAGTACTGACGAATGATGTTCGTTGCGTTTTGGTTCAAGGGGTGACATGTTTGCTGAGTTGAGTTGTTATATTTTCAAAATTGTACAGTATCAATATGGGTGGTCAGTTTTAATGAAAAAAATTTGGCGTCAGAAGGTCAACCCTGACAATGCTGGTATTAATTTCATGGTGTATTGATCCCATTTCGTAGGCCTGTGTGAGGCAAAAAATGTATATAGTATAAAATCATTAAAATCACCTATACTGGCACATTACCACCGTGAGAGGCCAAACTAGATGTCCATGCATGACAGTAACGACACGTGTATCAAATGTCACAGGAAACCAAGACTTATTTGCTAAGTCATGATACGGGCGGTAGTGGCTCTTTAAGTTGACAATATTTCTACATTTATTAAGTCTCTCTCTCTCTCTCTCTCTCTCTCTCTCTCTCTCTCTCTCTCTCTCTCTCTCCTTCCTTCCTTCCTTCCTTCCTTCCTTCCTTCCTTCCTCACTTTCTCTCACAGCTAACACAAAACGTTTTGATAACGTTTTAGCCACAACATAAAATCCCTGTGGTAACGTTATTAACACGTTCTATGTGAACTGCGGGTTAGGGTCTCTCTCTCTCCCTCTTCTCTCTCCCCTCCCCCTCTCTCATTCAGATAAAAAGCATACTGCAGTTCCCTACCCAGTAGAACCACATGCTAGTCTACAAACCTAAGACATCCTGACTCTACTGTTTCCTGCAGGACAACAGAGCACCAATACTGTACTTACATTCCACGTACACTACACATGCCGGGCAAAACCTTGCAATCTTTTTCTTTCACATCTTGATATACCTGTACAAAGTCAACTCACCTTTACCTGGCTCGGATAGCGCGGTGATAATAAAACACTGAGTAGACCATGAAGTGCTTAATTTCCGTGATAACCTTAGTTAGGCGATGGGGCACGGTAGGCTGTGTTTATCCGAGATAAAAAACAACATCTCTGGTGCGCAAAGGAAAACTGATTGACGTGCCGTGAAATAACACCAAGGTGTTTCCCGTCGATAGCCTCGTCCACTGTAAGAAGTCGTACAATGTATCATTTACCATGGAACCTTCGACGGAACAGAAGTCATGTGACTACTCAATATCGATATATGTACCACTGCTCAGTTTCACGTAATGCACCGCCTTTCCCTAGTCATGGCACCGACTACCAAAACCCAGTGCGTCTGACAGGCTATCTGATTAGAGGAATTTCGGCACCTACCAGTTTGATTCTCTGGCGTGTGATTCACTTATCAAAGTAGCGCTCGACCCGAGTTATCAGGGCACATTTCGGAGGGGTGGGGTGAGCCCATGCAAAACTTGAATCATATGATGTAAGGCCTCGTTGTTTTGTTTTTCAGTTAATTGGTTTGGGTAATTACAGCTAGATCGAAAGTTCCTTCAGATAAAGATTGACAAGCTCAACAAGAAAATTACTTCCCAGTCTTCTGTTTGTGGAAGGCTCTGCGGTTCTTGTTCTGCCGTCGGCAGGGCAGTCGAAAAATGGCCACAGAAATCAATGCAAATCCCCCAAAATCAAAGCAATAATTGGCTTGAAAGGAGGTTATATATGTTGTAATAACTGTAAACTTATACATAGGATGCAAAAGGATGTTGTTTGCTTATTTGTTTTCTCGTTCCCTTCAAGCTTTGAGCCGCCAGAGAGAAACCTTGCAATTGAAATAAGATAGAGCACAAGTGCTGCAGGCCACGGATCATCCTGTTAGATATTTTAATGGGAGTGATTTTGACTCCCTAATGGGCATGCGGACGGTCTAATTGTATTTTTGATTACTTCGGGAAAATATCGACAGGGCCAGATGAGGGTTATTATGGGGAGAGAGGAAGAGCTAATAAGGATGACGTATTGCTGAATAATCTGTACGGCCTACATTATAGGTGTTAACCATACAAACCGACACAATAAATGGACCTATTTAGCGTACGTTATTAGAAATAAATACTGATGATGAAAAACATGATTTTTTTTTTTTTTTTTTTTTTTTTTTTTTTTTTTTTTTTGCTGTAAAACGCAGCGAATTGCGATTTGGTCATTATTGGCATAAACTAGAAAATATATCTATAACATTAAAAAATCAGCTTAATGTTGCTCTATTTTACTAGGTAGTCAATAAAATGGACATGGCTGTCCTTTGTATGCAATTTATCATTTTTCGGTATCCATATCAATATGAAAACAAAAACAAATAAATAGATTGTGGCAAAGTAATACATTGTAATCTGAATAAATACGGATGTTTGCATAATAATCCCACCTCTTTACAACACTTAATTAATTAATTAATTAATTAATTAATTAATTAATTAATTGACTTATTTATTATTATTATTATTATTATTATTATGTTTTTTTATGACAAAATTCCACAATATTAAAAATATTAGAAATAGAATTATTCTGTTAGAAATGAGCCATTTTTATCAGCATCAATTATATTACCCAGCACTTGATTACCTCCACATTCATAAACATGGTATTTTTGATAACGTTCTTAGAAAGATATAGGAACAATATAGGTTTCACTGATAAGTAAGCCACATGACATTACATGGACCAGATGTGATCTTCCTGGAAGAGATGAACAGATGTTGGTGTAACGAAACTAAGGGTCCGTGTAACAGAGAGTCCGCCTTCCATTTAGTTATAATGGTTAGGGTTAGCCTGACCTAATTGGGTCAAAATCTAGGGCGAGGCTTGCCTGTACAAATGAATGGAAAGCGGACTCTCTATCACGGGGAACTCTCTGTCGCGTAACACCGGTATAAAAGAGGGCACATTGTACAGTATTTTTCCTTTGACTAACTTGAGATCGATTCGGATAATTTCATCTTTATTTTAATTTTTTTTGTTCTCATTTTTCGTGCAGCAAATTCTACTCTTTAACGATTTTGTATCAGATAAGATGTGAAACATACGGTTAGAATACATGTACGTGTACCATGCTCACGGCTGTTTTCGTCTCTAGCAAAACACCGCCACATAGAGTATGGACAGATATGAGTCATCCATTGGTACCAGATCGATACGAATGCTTGCAATCAGTTCACGTACATACCCTGATGATAGCAGGAGAGTGAGGTGAAGTTATATTTAGATGTTTATCATGCACGACATCACGTATATACTTACATACCAGCATTAATTCCTGTGGAAATTTCTTGGTAATATTATACATGGACTGTGTGTCCGTGAAAAATAAAGACGCACAAACACTCCCAAGAAACAATTTCTTTATACGGTTACTGGGAACATTAAAGTGCATATACCGAACAATACCAACGAAATCAATAGTTACCCCATGGTCGCGGAGCTTAATTCAGGGACGCTAGATACCAAGGTTCGATCGTCTCGTGTGGAATAACCCAAGGCATTTGGTTAGGGGTTTGATCCAGCCCCAAAAGCAGGGGATGGTTTGAGGCGTAAAATTTCGACCACAGGCTACGAGTAGGAATCCCAAGCGGGGCTTCTACTGATAACAACCATCTGGCTAATTGTTATCATACCCTATTTACGCATTGATGGACTTAAAGTTAGCTCATGTTATTGAGACTGAAAAAACATAACGAGCACTCCAAGCATTTTTCTCTCCTGCTAAGGGACATTATAACATTTCGTATGTAGAACAGGAAGGGTAGATGAGATCGCCCATTGATTAGAGACGTGTTTTATGTGTGGTATGAGGCCTTGTTATTCAGTGCTAGTACTTACATAGTGGAAAGATGTTTGTAGTTACTAATTACGAATACGTTGAATACCAAGAGTACTGGTACATAGAGAGCTGGTAGGCCTACATAGAGGCCTGACATAGAAGCCACTCTTCTCGTATCTCCCTGCGCCAAAAACAAATTATTTTTGCTTGTTACTCTTAGATATACCGGTACATTTAATAATTGGTTTTTATTTTTCTTTTCATCTGTCTTACGCTTCCTTTACCTTTTTCTTTAAAATGAAGACTAACGTTTGCTTATTAATGAAACAAAAACAGGCTGCCGCCTCAGCGCGTTTCTGAACATCATATTGGGTTACCTTGAATTCATTTTACCCAGACGTTCCGGAGTTCCGAACACAGACGACACTCCAAACAGAATCATCATTGCTTTGGGTGAGATACTAGAGACAAGTATCACAGCTACCACAATCAGAGACAAGGGCTAATGTAATTGTGAAATTTGGCGTTGTTGATGTATAATCATACTAGTCCTTATTATTGGTCAATGATTCACATATCATTGCATTTAGCGGACCTTAATCAATGTGTTAATTTTTTAGTTTCAAGAATACGCTTGTTATCAAGACCACCGTTTTTATCTGTTCATCTGATTGCATTCAACGAGAGTCCACGCGGAGTTATATTGACATACCAAGTACGATAGTTTCATTGTGAACGCGTCCTTAGATCTATACTTATTATTCTTGGTTCTTTCATTACTTATCAGTTGATTCTTAAATTAAAATGATTTTAATTCTTGTTCTTGAGACATCACAATACGTACATTTGGAGACATAAATTTTGCATGCTTGAATATGATTGCAAAATTTTGGTTGTCCCTCGACCGGTTGAATTAAGCCGAGATTTTAATTATCGTGCCCCTGCAGGGACGAAGCGTGGGGAGGCGTGCGAGAGGCGGAGAGACCATAACAGGATTAGCGGTCTTCCTTTCATGTATGTCCGCCATATTTAGGTCGCGGCCTTACTAGCACTCAAAGCCTACCCAACTACCAGACTCGGCACATAAGGATCCTGAATTAACCGGTATATCGGACCACACTACCCGTTTCCAAGGTGTGTGTCAGATCGCATTTCGGAGTATCATACCACAGAACAAATTTTGTAGGACGACCGAGGGCTCATCCTGTCGGTGTTCTGACTGATACTCCGAAATGCGATCTGACACACACCTTGAAAACGGGCAGTGTGGTCCGATATACCGGTTAATTCAGGATCCTTATGTGCCGAGTCTGGTAGTTGGGTAGGCCTGCACTCGGCTCTTCTCAATCTGAATGGTCCCAATAATAGCACTTAGGGAGAATCAAACTTTGGATCGACCCAACTAGAGCGATGGGTTCATCTGAACGCTCCCTCAGGATTATCGTGGTCGGTATACAATAGAATCCTGTTTTCATATTGTTTTTTCTAGAATTTATTTTTACAGAATAGCTAATTATTGCGCTCAGTATAATGGCAGACGGCCCGCAACGTATAAATTGCAAGTTAACGCAAGTAATAAACGTCTGGAATGAATTCAGGTTCAGTTTTGTCATTTCCATAGAGAATTTTCCTCACATTTGGTATATTTCTCCATTGTATTATTCGCTGAACGGCCGGGTGGGAAGTATTAAATACAGTGGTTATAAATCGTGTAGATACTCTGTATTCCATATTATTTTTCTCCATTGGGCTACCTTTCATTAAAATATACATCGGTGGACGGTTAAAAGTCGTTAACAACGAAGCTGAGCCCCATTTGACGGTATTTACCCTCTTGTTCTTGTCAAACCACGTTCGAAAATAATCTCGGGGTATGGTAAAATTGCTGGAATCAGTGTAGTCTCCCTTTAACTTGTTGTGCCAGTGTAATCTTGGATTCTTCATGTGTACATCGTGGGTGAATATACGATATGAATTATAAAACGCCGCAGATGTGTGCATAATAAACCATTGGGCGAACCACCAGGGGCCGGTTTCACAAAGCAGTAGTTAGTTAGAACAACTAACTACTGAACTACCTAGCTAACGAGGAAACTTAGCGATTTTCGAGGGGTGTTTCACGAAGCAGTCGTTAACTCATCGCTAAGTTCAGTCGTAAAGTTCGGTCGTTAGTTCTCTCGTTACTCACCGTAGTCTCGAAACCGTCTGCCGGAAGTGGAACTCTTGCGTAAAAGTGTCACGAAAGCACAAACTCTCCATTTTTTGGTGGCTTGAAATGCATAAGAACGTCTGCTTTGAGGTCGTCGTAAAGGATCTCCACCACCTTTTTGCCGCTCTTTTTGTCACAGCTAGGCGCAACCTCTCGTAAATTGCATCATCGTGTGTATATATTCTAATAGATTCTGCCTTTCATGAAAACGTCGTAGTCTACGTTGCCGTCTGGCGGTACGGATAGCAAGAAAAGTAGCCGCCATATTGGATACAAAGACAAACGACAGACAACGGTAACTAAGCAACCTTTTTATTTCACTCATTACGCATGCGTACGATGAAACTCTAGAGTTAGCGACTGGTCTGACCAGTCGTTAAATATCCAAGGCAACAACGAGACAATAACGAGCGAGAGAACTAGCGACTGCTTCGTGAAACGGCACTCTAACTAGCGAGAGGCTAACTACCGATCGCTAACTAACTACTGCTTTGTGAAACCGGCCCCAGGACACGTGATCTAAATACGTTATGTACGGGAGCAGGAAAGAAAGCGTGTGACGATGAAACGCATTGATAATTGCATCAAAGTTGTAAGATAAACCCACTGTGCTATTAGGCCCAGTGTGAAAAGTTATTGGTCTAGGGTATCCCACTGCCGGTTCATAATCAAGCAGAAATTCTTCAAAACGATCATAAGGGTTTTCAGGTAAATCTGTTCGCCAACTTCTGTTAGCAAGGTTAACGGACACGAGCTCCACATCATCGTCGAGAAATACGTAGTACAAATAGCCTCCATCTTTTCTCTCGGCCGCATGGTCGATTGCTTCTATCAGTAGTCGGTTCCGACCCTCGCCGTGAGTACTGTTGGGGAAGTAGATATCGCCTGTTCTGTCTCTGAACGTCAACCAGATTATTTCCCGATTGGGTGTAGCATTGAGTCCTTGTATAGCATGCACTGACGCACCTTGGATAAGGTAGACAAATTGGGGGGAATTTTCATCATTTTGAATAAATTTCGTGTTCATCGGGTCTAATGTTGACTTTTCGCATTCACACGTGTTTGCCGCACTTTGCTTGAAGGGTCCTCGCAGCTGAGTCAAGGACAATGATAACAGTAGACACCCAAACACGAAAATCAGATACAGTACGTAAATGTTCTTCATTGCCCTTGTTATGGAAGTGTGCCTACAAAGGAATTTACACTCATTACTTCTCATAAACACATTTAATTAAGGATGTTTTTTAACAAACTGCTAAAGTATTGAGGAATTGAAAAGTATTTGCAAAGGCAGAAACAAGAATTGCGTGAGGCGTATTCATTAAAAATTACGAAGTAATTATTGTAATAGGGCCGTACAATGAAATAAATATTTTTTTAAATAAAAAAAGCTCTTGCGTGTTGCTGTAGATATGTTTCTCTTGCCCCTCAGCTGTTGTCTTACCGTATCATTAGAGTACAAGGTATCTAAGAGAGTGCCCCGTTTTATCCATCCATATGGATAACAAACAGAGACTTTAGAGGGTTAGTAAAAGGGCGTACAGGGCGTAATTTTGGTTAACTCCGGCAATATACCGGTATCAATGCTTTAATTGATAATGGGAGTATTTTTACAGTGGGTGAGATTTGTAATTGTTAACAGAATTGCAGAGGGATTCAGTTGAATTGCCGAAAATAGGGGCACATGTAGGGCAACGACATCATTCACAGAATGGTTACTTTTCTAGAAAAATCTTTAAATTTGACCTGAATTGACCTTTGGATCCATTTTTACACATACATCATTCAATTTCAAATCATTGAAATATAGACAGAATTTACCCAACATACCCTAAAGAAACATTTTCTGGGTTCAAATTGTCTGAAAGAATATAATATATTGGTTTATTTACATGAAAATGCCCCAAATTTGATCTCATTCGACATATAATCCCTTTTTACCTAGACGCAATTTAATACTACACGTTTTTATTGTTTTAATAATTTTATTGTTTTAAGAATATTAAAATATGATTAGAGCTCTAATTGGGCAACACAATGATATAACAATGTTATATCTTACTTAGGTCCCATTCAATTAATAGTTTCCTTTTCCCATTTTTCGCCAATTGAACTTACAATGTAACTCCCTCTTGAGCACAGCAGTTGTAGGCCCTATCTATCATTTATGCCACAAACTGTAAAAAAAAGCTGTCAAATCTGCATTAAATAGTGTAATAAAAAGAAATTATTTATCAAAATTATCAAAAAATTATATTGTTGGCTCATTCATTCTCTGAATAAGTAAAACTTTTTGGGCTTGATTTCATAAAAGTGCTTCAAATTTGACCTCAATGACATTTGACCCTATTTTAATTTGACATCATTTGTTGATGTATATATAGATTTTATTTAAGTTGCCCAGACTACTGTATGTTCAGAGCAGCACGTTTATATAAACCATAGTCTTCCTATGATTCCTTTATGTGAATCATGTCCTTTTGCTAGCCCAATATTTTTCGGCAATTGAACCAAACCCTTCTGAAGTAGCCTACTTGTCCTAATATCATGGATCTCACCCACTGTAAAACAAATTCCAAAAATAAATAAATAAATAAATAAATAAAATTGAATAATTGTTATACTCAGAGTCTCTGACCCCGCATTATGGAACGACCCCGGATTATGGAACAAAACCGGAAGTTTGCCCTTTTTACCCAGCATGCAGAGCGTAAGCAATTCCTGTTACCACGTAAGTTTCAAGCGTCTGCTACAATGTATCAAACGCGCTATACAGACGCACGCTATGACCTGATACAACTGGGGTGTTAACATTTGAATGTTGGTTGCTCCCAAATTTAATAAAAATATTAATGAAGTTACGTTTATTCAAGCAGCTTTTAAAGTCGTTTACCGTCCGCTCTCGTCTGCATATGTTACTGTCAGAAACCGATCTCGAAAAAAAGACGATTTCTAACATTTCATACCGGTTACGGGTAGATTATAGATACATCGTTCGCTGTGGACGTAAACACGTCCCTCTTTTACTACTATAAGCATTGTAATTTATATAGTCCTTACACTGTTTGTGTTTCTTGTTCGGCGAATTGAAATCTGTTTCAAAGCATCCACTTTCAAGAGTAACAAGTTGAAGTATTCCAACGGCAAGATCTCATACAAATGGCTTGAATGTTCGGCAACGCTGTGGGTGCTTTCTGTGCACTGTAAGCTGCCGCTAGAGAACGCTACGGGCGCTTTTAGACTCACGTGCCTTAAATACACTTGTGCTCACAAAATAACACTCCATGTTGACTTTTTATAATCGGAATTTATGAGAGAAAAAATTATTAGGCCTACTGATCTTGTTCATACACAATAAATTTCAGCATGCCGAAGAGAAAATTATACAAATGCATGCTGCCGTAAGGGATGACTTGTTTTCAATATCAGAGGTGGCACGTAGGCCTACCGGTATATTTGAAGTGCCAAAGACAACCATTTTTAATCATATTTCAGGTATACAAAGTTCGGGAATATATCGACAGGGCCAGATGAGGGTTATTATGGGGAGAGATGAAGAGCTAATAAGGATGACGTATTGCTGAATAATCTGTGCGGCCTACATTATAGGTGGTTAGCATACAAACCGACACAATAAATGGACCTATTTAGCGTACGTTATTAGGAATAAGTAAGCCTACTGATGATGGAAGACATGAGTTTTTGTTGTAAAACGCAGCGAATGGCGATTTGGTCACAATCGGCATAAACTAGAATATATATCTGTCTATCACATTAAAAAATCAGCTTTTTTCGCTTAGTACTTTTACATATACATTTAATAATTGGTTATAATTTTTTTCATCTGTCATCTGGATGCCTACACTTCCTTTATCTTTCTTTAAAATGGAGACTAACATTTGCTAATTAATAAAACAAAAACAGGCTGCCGCCTCGACGCGTTTAGCACTCAGTCGGCTATTCTGAACATCATATTGAGTTACCGTGGATTCGTTTTAACCAGAGGTTTCGGAGTTCCGAACACAGAAGACATTCCAAACAGAATCATCATTGCTTTGGGTGAGATCCTAGATACAAATATCACAGCTACCACAATCAGAGACAAAAGCTAATGTAATTGTCAAATTTGACGTTGTCGATGTAGGCCTACATTTATGTACAATGCTAAATGCAACAATGGCGTCGACTCGATTCACAATTTCTCACATGCACTGCTAAGTATATCTACCACGACATCTGTTACTACTAGTTTTACAATTAATGACAAACGTGATAGTAATAGGAGATTTTCTTGAAAAAGAATAACACATTTGAAATATTTCGGTTTCAAATGTTTAAGCAGGGAAATATGTTGAATGATTTTTATCGTAACATTCAATTTTTGTTCAGATGCACTTTGAATGTGTGCAATAAAAATAACTCGTTTTCTTTTGTAACATGCTTCTGCTCGACATTCTTGTCCGATACGACTTTTACTGTTGCAAATAACGCCAGATTATAAACACGCCAGTCTCTCTTATAAAAAACTACAATAAAAGTACAACGAGGGCATCAGTATTTGTCACATATTTATTGAGGTTTACAAATAACGTGTGTAATAATGTATCTAACGGCAGGTGAAAGTCACTTTAATAATAAAAAAATGTGGTTGAAAAAAACTAGACCCTTTTCACATTGGGTGTCAACTAAAGCGATACAGCTGATGTGACAGTACAAAATGTATTCTAGGAATGGAAGCCCGTGGTACCAAATAATAAGTATTCAACAGCTTTAGACCGCTATTGAATTAGATGATTACCCCTAGCAACGCGAGGAGGCGTGTCAGACATTAAAGCAGATTACAATGATAGCACTTATAGGGAGAATCTCCCCCAGAGTTGGATCGATTCAACTAGAGCGATGGGTTCATCTGAACGCTCCCTTAAGATTATCGTGGTCGGTATACAATAGAATCCTGTTTTTATATTGGTTTTTCTAGAATTAATATTTCCAGAATAGCTAGTTATTGCGCTCAGTATTAAAGGCAGACGACCCGCAACGTATATAATCCAAGTTAACGCAAGTAATAAACGTCTGGAATGAATTCAGGTTCAGTCTTGTCATTTCCATAGAGAATTTTCCTTACATTGGTATATTTCTCCATTGTATTATTCGCTGAACAGACGGGTGGGAAGTATTAAATACAGTGGTTATAAATCGTGTAGACACTCTGTATTCCATATTATTTTTCTCCATTGGCCTACCTTTCATTAAAAGATACATCGGTGGACGGTTAAAAGTCGTTAACAACGAAGCTGAGCCCCATTTGACGGTATTTACCCTCTTGTTCTTGTCAAACCACGTTCGATAATAATCTCGCGGAATGGAAAAATTGCTGGAATCGGTGTAGGCTCCCTTTAACTTGTTGTGCCAGTGTAATCTTGGATTCTTCATGTGTACAACGTGGGTGAATATACGATATGAATTATAAAACGCCGCAGATGTGTGCATAATAAACCATTGGGCGAACCACCAGGACACGTGATCTAAATCCGTTATGTACGGGAGCAAGAAAGAAAGCGTGTGACGATGAAACGCATTGATAATTGCATCAAAGTTGTAAGATAATCCCACTGTGCTATTAGGCCCAGTGTGAAAAGTTATTGGTCTAGGGTATCCCACTGCCGGTTCATAATCAAGCAGAAATTCTTCAAAGCGATCATAAGGGTTTTCAGGTAAATCTGTTCGCCAACTTATGTTCGCAAAGTTAACGGACACGAGCTCCACATCATCGTCGAGAAATACGTAGTACAAATAGCCTCCATCTTTTCTCTCAGCCGCACGGTCGATCGCTTCTGTCAGCAGCCGGTTCCGACCCTCGCCGTGAGTACTATTGGGGAAGTAGATATCCCCTGTTCTGTCTCTGAAGGTCAACCAGATTATTTCCCGATTAGGTGTAGCATTGAGTCCTTGTATAGCATGCATTGACGCACCTTGGATAAGGTAGACAAATTGGGGGGAATTTTCATCATTTGGAGTAAATTTCGTGTCCATCGGGTCTAATGTTGACTTTCCACATTCACACGTGTTTGCTGCACTTTGCTTGAAGGGTCCTCGCAGATGTGTCAAGGACAATGATAACAGTAGACATCCAAACACGAAAATCAGATACAGTACGTAAATGTTCTTCATTGCCCTTGTTATGGAAATGTGCCTGCAAAGAAATATACACTCATTACTAAAAAAACTCATAATGAAGGGTGTTTTTGTATTAGGGAATTGATAACTATTTGCAAAGGCAGAAACAAGAGTAACATCAATATTAGAAATAGACCAAGAATGAAGCTATTATGTGTGGCGTATTCATTAAAAAAAAATACGAACTTATTATTGTAATAGGGCCGTACAATGAAATAGATAATTGTTTAATAAAAAAAAGCTCTTGCATGTTGCTCTTGTTCTAGTATTTCTTATGCAATATCGTGTGGATTAATCTGATTATACTACGAGAATCCCTCTCAGAGTTAGACGGACCCAGTTACATGTAGTACGATGTGTGAACCTGAATGCGATCTTGAATGAAAGAGGCACAGAAAGGTTAAACCATTTCTGGGTGGTTTGATCTACTGTTACAGTTGATCCATCCTCCATTTTTTTTGACCGTCTTCCGACAGAAAAAATTAGATACCCGTCAATGTAAACTTGAAAATCTGACCGTCTTCCGGAAGACCCAGAAGACGGCCTAAATCCGCCCCTGACTACATGTACCTTAAGAAACCTGCCCATCAGTTTGTGTACTACATATACCGTATCATTAGAGTACAGTGTATTTAAGAGAGGTCCCCATTGTATTGGTCCATATGAATAACAAACAGAGACTAAGACTCCGTTCACATGGAAAGTCTATTTTCTAAAAATCTATTTTCTATTCGCGGTATCTTGTAATCATGGTCCCTGTGCCCTGAATATCCCGAGAATTAATTACAGCTTTGGAAGTAACTGGCTCGCGCCGCCAGTAATTACGCCGCGGGATATTCAGGGCACAGGGACCGTGATTACAAGATACCGCGAATAGAAAATAGATTTTTAGAAAATAGACTTTCCATGTGAACGAAGCCTTAGAGGGTTAGCCAAAGGGCGTGCAGTTCTTATGAATCCATAAAGAAAACAAACAAAGGAAAGACTTATTGAAAGGACAGTAATGATAACAATCCAAGACTTAAAGGGGTTTTGAAGAAATGTACACACATGTTCTTCTTTGTGGTACGTGCATGTACATGTAGACCTACATGTACCAGTACCTTGTGTCGATGGGGCAGTTAAACTCTTTTCAAGTCGGGGCTGGTGAGAAGACAGAGTCTTTATATGTAGGCCCGAAAAATCATACCCCCCCCCCCCCCCCCCCACACACACACACACACATGCAAACCTCTGCTACTTATAAACTCACGGGTCGCATCTGCGCAATACAGCACAAAACACATAGAAAAAAAATATATACTTCGGACGCGAGTCAACACAGGTTGTTTGCAAGAAAAAAGGGTGAAATAATAGAAAGATAACGGAACCATATGATTTCTTAATCTTTGTTGTCTTACTCTTTATTTAATGTGTCCCCAGAGAGGACAAATGTCCCCGCGAGGGTTCATTTGAATGTTATGTTACACCCTGTGGCTTAAAAAAAAGGAAAGGGGAAGGGATTCTTTCATAATTTGCAATTTTGGTAGATGTAAAAAAGTACCTTATTGTGTATCTGAAGTGTTACTCTAAACTTAAAGTTACATGTGCGTAGCATTGAATCAAGTCTTACTGTAGTAAAATTGGGTCAAATGCGGTCAAATGTGTAGCATTTTCAGGAAAATAAACCAATCAAGTTTATCTGTTCGGATAATTTGAGCTAAGAATGTTTCTTTAGGATTTCTTTGGTAAAGTCCGGTAATATATCAATGATTTAATGGATAATGGGAGTATTTTTACAGTGGGTGAGATTTATAATTTGTAACAGAATTGCAGGGGGATTCAGTTCAATTAACGAAAATTGGGACACTTGTAGACCTCATTCACAGAATGGTTAATTTTCTAGAAAAGGCTTCAAATTTTACCTCATTTGACATTTGGCTCCATTTTTACACATGCATCATTCAATTTTAAATCATTGAAATGTAGACAGGATTTACTCAACATACCCTAAAGAAACATGTTCTAGGCTCAAATTCTCTGAAGGAATAAAACACATTTGGTTTATTTTCATGAAAATGCCCAACAATTGAGCTCATTCGACATATAATCCCTTTTTACCTAGACACAGTTTAATGTTACATGATTTTATTATCAATATGATTAGAGTTCGCATTCAGCAACACAATGATATATCAGTGTTATATCTTACTTAAATCCCATACTACATGTATATTAATGATGTCCTTCTCCCATTTTTGTAAATTAAATTTAACTCCCCCTTTAGCGCAGTACTTGTACAAGTTTGTATTAACTACTTATGTCAGAAACTGTAAAATTAGCTGCCAAAACTCCATTAAGCATGTTTAATAAAAAAATAAATTATTTATCAAAATTATCCAAAAATTATATTCTTGACTCATTCACTGAATAAATAAAACTTTATGGGTTCGTATTCATGAAAATGCTTCAAATTTGACCTCACTTACATTTGACCCCATTTAAATTTGACAACATTTATTGATACATATTAAATTTTTATCACAGTAAGATAATTAGAGCAACACATCAGCTACATAAAGATATATAATATAAACCATAGTAACATGTTTGTCTTACTACGATTCCTTTGAATCCTTGTTATATACATGTAGATAGACTTTACCCCAGAGAAACATATTCTAATCTCTATTAAATAGATCAACTTTATTGGTTTATTTAGATGAAAATTCTTCAAAATTAACCTTGTTTGACTTTGACACCATTATACTAAGACTTGATTCGCTGTTACGTAACTTTCATTACGCTGTATGTGTTTTGTAACTCTTCAGTTACACAATGGTGTACACTGTATAAATCGTTGCTTCGTCTTATTTAAATTACACATTTCCTTCCCCTTTCCCCATCTTTTAAAATGCGCCCTTTTAAGCCACAGGGTGTTACATAACATTCAAATGAACCTCAATGGGACATTTTCCCCCTCCTGGAACACCTCTCATATTTACACATCATCAAAGATTAAGAAAATAAATGTCCCAGTGAGTTGTCATGAGATTGCACGTGGATCCCTTGTTCCCACCAGACTCTAATTGATGTCGTTGACCCAACTTTTCAATCGTTACGTTATGAATTTTCGGGTTGGACGCCATATTGGAAACTCAAGAAGAGCCACAGCTGCCAGTGACAGTGGAATGCGGAGATGTGTCTAGATATGGCATAAGAACTAAATTATACGCATATGCTACACATAGTCATAGAGAAATGACCCACAGTGCGAGTTTTCCTGGCCTGTTCTCGACACTGACCTGGATAGAAGTACTGGTAAGGCGAACCCGGGACCCTCTGTCAGTTGCTAGGTGTCCGCTAGTTTATTTTATTTTAGTTCATTTCTGTTTTATTTTGCTTTTTCCAGTGCCACTTGTGTTAGCCACATGTAACTTGACACTATTTTTTGGGTCTCTCGGAATTTAATAAATAAATTAAAACACGAAAGATTACATATCCGGTACACTGGTAAGTCAACTCTGCTAACCTCCTTTAAAGCAAAGGTAAAATAGATCGTTGACTGGATAAAAGTTAACATCGGAAATAGGAATACGAATACATGTAGTACTAATACAAAGTTATCTTTTCTCAGGCATCCGTGATTGAAATTATCGTGAAATTCATATGTATAAACCCAATCCGCGGTTTAAGAACCTCTAGTTCTCTGCGTGTACCCAATAAATTGCATTAATTTTTAACCACACCACACCTCTTCAAGTGCCTTCATACATACATTTATAAATATATATTTTTTTCACTTTTATTTTAAACGCACTTACCTAGATGGAAAATCAGATTTTCCTAAAGAGCTGCCCTTGTATATATACGTTAAATCTGCGAGTAGTGAGGATACAGAGAAATATGTGTCGATCACCTTTATTGATTACTCAGGTCGTGACGTAGTGTGTTTAACAAAGTTATTTGAAAAGAGATTATGCCGGAGCTATTCAGGAAAGGGCTATTGTTTGGCCGTCGCCTATTCACCAAGGCCTCTGCGCCACAGCGCACAAACTGGACATGTACCGGTTTCAACCTCTTGCAGACCCGATTATATAACCGGTAACTGCCTATAACCTTTTCATTTCACTGATTCATATTGAACAGGGAATTATATCGTCGGCTGTGATATAATTCCCTGTATTAAACAAGTATATAGACTTAGGTAGTATTAATAAATCCTACGCCGAAGATGAAATCTTTAAATGATGGGGAAATAGTCGAACATGACCTGGCAATCAACGTGTACATGTAGGCCTAGTAGAACATGCCAGGGTTAAGAACATACTATATTCTGCAGAATATTAAAGAACATCTCTTGTAAAAGCAAAAAAGATATTATGTATAAATAGAAAAAATTCGGAAATAAAGAAATAGGTCCTGCCGTTGCGTGAAATTCTGAACACACCTGATGTCAGGTGGATCAGCTTGTCCACTCGCATAGCAACATGAAAAAAAAAAAACATCATGGACCTCAAAGTTTTCCCGACTTTACCCAAGTATTTTAAGTTACAAGGGGACGTGCCAGACAATTAAGCTGATTACATTGACTGCACCTTAAACCCCCTTTACACTGGACGGTGATCGCTAAGGTCGCAAAAAGAACGTTCAAGCATCGCCGAGGACGCCATGGACGCCGCGAAGTTTTAAGCATGTTTAAAACAATCGCAGAGAGAACGCGATGGAGGATGGTCGCTCAATGGACGCAGAAAGGACGCACAAGCATCGCCGTGGTCGCAGAGAGGACGCACAAGCATCGCCGCGGTCGTAGAAAGGAGGCACAAGCATCGCTTTGGTTGCAGAATGAAAACTCAAAGATCGTCCAGTGTTCGGCACGTAGAACATATTTTTTTTCACTCTCAAACGGGGCCGTGCTGAGGTATTTTTCACCAGACAGGAATTCTAAGGGCAACAGTGGTCTCATATCAGCCTCCGATTGTTTTTTCCCCTAAAATTCATGAAAAGATCCATTTTTAGGTTATTATAAAACGAATATTTTGCCTTTTTTTACAAGATGAATTAATTGTCAGAACTTTTTGCAGAATGCGTCATTTGAAAACGGATTCAAATATTCTATGATGTGTNGTTCAGTGTAAAGGGGGTTTTAGAGATCGTGCGTCCTCGGAGTTCTTGTCAGACGTAGCGTTGTCGCAGGATGAAAATTAAATCGCAGCGGACGAAGTAGTAAGTACTTTATGAGTAGGTGTGTCGTGCTCTAAACGTGGGGCCCGCAAGTGGTCTGTACGCCTTTTTTTGGAAGTAGGAAGAAGTAAGGAGCACGTACGGTCTGTACTTGTGTCGCACACAGTGAGTGAGATAACCTTACGTGTATTGCAAGTGAAGCGTACGTTTTCAGAAATGGTACTTACGAAGTAAGAGAAACGTAATAAGCACGGAAGTGGAACGCACGGATAATCAAAATAATATAAAAGGGAGCACCGAGTCTCTATATCATTCACTGTTTTGGCTTCCAAAATGGCACTTCCAAGAAGGATGCGCCATCGACTTCTACAGCTGCTAATGCTAAAGGAGGCCGAAGATCGTGACACAATGCTTGCAGTGGTTGCTCGGGATCGCCTGCACTTTTATCGTGCTCGGCACGTGCGTCGTCTTAGTGTGACGCACTTCACAAGTATGGTAGTAGTACTGGCCACGCACTTTGGAAGTAAGATAAACGCACGGAGGAAATGCGCTCACTCCCCTTTTTGTTAACACGTACATTGAAAGCAAGCTGAACGTACGAGTCTCTTGCGTGGTAAGTACGTCTTCGTGGTAAAATACCCCGGAATTTCTGCATGCTTTTCCTGCGTTACACGCACGCCTAGTGCACTTACTCAGTGCTTTGGTCTTGCGTGCTACCAGCGTGCTCCAGGCGTTATAGTTGTCGCAGACAGGTCGTAGCGAAAAACTGGCCGGCCAGTTTTCGCGCTGCGTGCTTTGCGTCGTGTTTGCGTCCACCAAAAAAAGTACGTTCGACGTGCGTGTATCTTACTACTTGGCCAATTTTTTGCACGCAAACCGCTCGTAGAAGCACGCACGACCGGTTGTAAGAGTAGCTTAAGCAAGAACCCCGCTATGATAGATAGATCCTGCTGGTATGATAACTTCTATCGAGAACACAGTCCAACCTAGAAACCCGGTCAATGGTATCAACTGACATGTCCTCGATAAGGCATGGCGATAATAAACTCGCAGAATCGTGAAATTGCCAAAATCGATAAACGATACCCGTATTTATTGTCCGAAATAGCTCGGTTATGCCAATTATCAGTTTATAGGATGTTTACGAATATCCTTTAAGTATTGGAGGATAGGAGTCGTGAGCCGGCCGCGCCAGAATTTTTAAATTGTTATCATACTATGCCTATATATACATATATATACATATATATCTGTGCATTCCTTTACGGTAAACTGATAATAATAATAGCATAAGGTGGGTTGTATGTGAAACGCCATTCTTATTCATATTTAATTGACAGTTATTAATTTGTTGTATAATAAATGATGCTTACCCATTCTCGGTTCTGGTGTCAAGGGGTTGGGTGGTGGGAGGCGTTTTCGTACTTACCAACAAGGTTCTCTTTTACCTGTCGTCTTCGCTGGTCGTAGCTTCGACTGGACACTGATCAGTAGTCGGTTCATATGTTCACGTGGCCGTATCGCGAAAAATTAGTGGACCATAGATGACCCCTAGGGTCATATGGGCTCCGTTATTTAATTAGCTATCCCCGCAATTGTATAACATGCTCTACTAGCACTTGTGCGTACGTGATTAAGGTCTACTAGCAACCGCGTATGCGCGGCCACCACGGATCCTCCTTTCCTCCCAATAAATTTATTATTTTTAAAATAATATAACTAAATTATGAAACAAAAATGTGAACCAACATGACAGACTTTTTCAATTTTCTTCACGTGAACTTTCCTAACTTAAACTATTTATTCTAAGAAGCTTTTTTTGTGAATACGGTAATATTGCAATAACGAGGGTGCAGACATGAGTCGATATTTCACTTACTGAAGACGCATCTTTGACCTATGTCTGACTCTCATAGAAATTTAACCGTCTTTTCAAAGAGGACTTTTCTGCAGCTCTTGCTTATTTGCAGAGTGACTTGCGCCAGGACGTGTATAAAGTGCTCTCAAAAAATCACAGGTGTCTCAAGGGAGACAGAAAGGAGTGCTAAGTATCGCTGTGTTTGCTCAATGGTTGGCCAGGGGCTGGCATATAGTAGATACAATCGTTCCGGTTAATCTGGACGATACTACTGTTTTCATTGCCCCTTCCCCCCAATTTGAACTTCGCTTGACCGAGCATCAGTGTTCATTGAAATATGATGATGGGGACCCCAGTGTCCCTACCGCGACCTTTAAGCTACGATAATGGCTTCTGCTCCCGTTAATTAGCTATCCCCGCAATTGCTCCCGTTAAATGTAATTTTTAAACATAAAATTATATTAAAAAGACCTCACCATCCCTTAGTCAAAAATGCACACCGACCTAATAGAGATTTTTGTAATAATTTTTTTTTTGGTAAAATTACTACGGAGTTATCCATTTTATCATCATTTGCTCAAGTCTATAAATCGTATGTTGGTTTGTGTGTGAGTGTTCGGGTGTGTGTGTGTGGGGGGGGGGGTTAATATTCTCTTTTGACAAATAATAAAAATGATTATGCAAATTGCTGTCAAACGTCATCATTTTTAGCTTTGAACTCTCTGAAGTACATGTATACGTAGACTTGTGCAGATGATGGATGATCCCTAAATCACGACGTGATGAATTTTGTCACCATGAATGTTGTTGGCTGTAACCTAAAGCAGACAAAAATAAAATATCTCTTTTATATCAGATCATCTCTTCCTTTTTTTTATTTTTCCATTATTCTATAGGAAGATAGTACACACAACTGTATGGGGCCATTTACATTTAAGAAAGTTTATAACATTAAGATTAATGATGGCTACAAGGAATTCGAATTTTAAGGATGGGGGAGAGGGGGCAGACTCGTTTCACTTAGCTTGTTGAAGTGCACTTTAAAAAAAGCAAAAAAAAAAAAAAAACTTCACGAATATCTCGTGTTAGTGTTTGAGTTTGTTTGAGTTAGGGTTTAAAGTGTAAAAACAGACTTATGTCCTACTGTAAAGGACTGTGGTAGTCTTCAATGACAAAACGCATTATGTGTAACAACAAGTATTTTATTCAACGAATGAAGTGTTAATAAACCCTCATGGTTTCACATCACTGGGACCGTTATCCCCAAAATAAAATACATTCTGTGTGTCGACACGTCTTTGTGTACAATTGGTAAAATTTCACACCCATAGTTGTCAATCATTTGCGACGGTTTCGTGAAACGTGTGTCGTGCCAAAAAATGTACGTTGTCAAAACGGGTGCATCTAAGATGCATATTCTACTGAAAACTGCTAAATTATATTATATTTAGTTCAAAATATAATGTATGTATACAGTACATAATGTATATGAGCGACCGTGTATTTAGCAAGGATAACATTAGAATCATTCTCATTCCACCGTATCATTTTACTGTCCCATGGTGGTTATATCCAAATTCATTTATATTATCAAGATATGTTTTTGAATAAAACTCTGCTGAACGGACTCAAATTTCGTTGCATTTTATTCTTGATCATTGCAAGTACGTACATGTTTTGGCATTTACGACACATCTTGTTTTTTTGTCACAGCAAAACGCAATAAGCGTACATTGTAAGCATTACAAAAATATTCTGGCTATGAATCTGAAATCGCTAAATGGTTTACGTAGCTTTATACTTATGGTTTATTAAGGTCTAATATTCCTCACACAAAAAGTACACTATTGCTCAAAATGGTTGTCACAACCTCGAAAATTTGAATCTTTAACAATGTTATAGGTTTTTGAAGCTATAACATTGTTGATATTTTTGCTTCTTTTTTCGTTGCAGTAATCAGTGACCATTGAAATTGTCTAGGTCAAATATGCGTGCATGTCAACGGATGACAGTTCCAAATAAAGTTACGAGTGTTGGGGATATGCAAATAGAAACTGTAACATGTGGCTTGGCTACTATAAAAGTAGTCTGTCAAATAGATGAGACCTGACCTGCAATAAACCCTAGCTGGTCTTTCATTTGCATATTTAGCGATTAAAGACATGTATCTGCAATGATACAGCTGTGCATAAAAGAAAATTTGAAGTTTGTAACGAAAGACATGTATTTTATTAAGGGTGAGAACCCTTCTGAACAACAGTTTACCCCCGGTACTTCTTAAAACGCCAGCCAGTTGCCATATTTGAGGTAGATTTGAGATGAATTCAAATGACAACTCTTCTTCCTGTTTTTGAATGCTGAAATAATTACACTTTTTGAAATGATCTTTTACGCGCGCAATAGTTCTGCCATCAAATAATTGCACCAATTAACAAAAACAAATTAAGCCCGAGCAATATCGCTTCTCAACTTGAAAGGAAGTGTACCTACATACACTAGTACATGCAATATAAAGGTACACCGTAGCTAGTGCTAGTGCTATACTGGTGGGTAAAAATCAGCTACATGTACTGAACTTGATACTTCTGCTTTAATAAGAGGAAAGAAAGAGGTGCTCCATCTTGTGGCCTCATTTTTTATAAGAATATAATATTATTATCTCTCCCAGAGGCCAGCTGGGTGATGACGTCATTTCCGGGTAAATAATCTGTATTGACACAATACAGAAACGTGCACAGAATTAGACAGAAAAATATATGTGAATATCTAGTGAAAAACATATCTGTGGCCCTGCACCTATCCGTGTAATTTCAATCGATGTGAACCACACTACGACATGTGCTGTCTAATAAATGTACTGTATATACATGTACTGATAGGGTGCAGGTGCTACTGAGCAGATTAAAGACTTGAACAATCAGTAAATCGACATGCAACCGAAATGCCCTTGTGTGTAAGCGTTCTACCAAAAGATGTAAAATAAACTCAACAATTCATGGCGAAACCGCCATAAATCATATTGTCAGTTTTTGAATATACACGGAATATTGTTGCTTGTAAATGTAATATGAAGTACAAAGTTTGAACAGAATGGGGTTTCGAATTCCCAAATAAATGACCCATCATGACAAAATTAATGGGGATAAGTCGTGTGAATCTTAACATTGATTGTGCTTAATACAAAATAATAATAATAATAATAATAAATAAATAAATAACGTGGAGATCTGTGGCACGATTCTAGCCAGTCGTTTCATTGTATCGTCAGCTGCAACGAATATAAAATATAAAACCATTTGTAAAATACAGTTGTATTTTTCAACTGCTAGGGGGCGACTCATGCATTTGCCAGGATTTTATCCATGCAGAAACCGATCTTTTACATTTCATACTAAGGTCCCTTTGTCGCCTGAGCTGCTTCTGAAACATGGTCTTCGTGAATCAGTCGTTTTGGCACAGATTATGGTCGAGCCCTTCAAGGTACAAGAAATCTTCCCGGACAATTCTTTACTAAATTTCAGTTTATTAAACCTGGATACGTCGGAATGTTTATTGTCGATGTAACACCGTCTGCAAAATATGAGCATAAAATTGAGCCTGAATATTTTGTTAAAGGTACAGTAGAGGAGAAAATTGATGGCGCTGTTCACTGCGAGTAAAGTGTCTGTATACTCCCGGATGCCGCGCACAACGAAACTGGCCTCGTTGTAGCCAAAGCCAAAGAACGTGGACAGGATTGCATCAGGTGTGACACAGATGAGAAATACGAACACAATGCACACCAGCATCACCGTAATACGCTTCCTTGCAGGCACTTTACGGTTGGCGCGCGAGCGGCGCAGCACTTGGATGATTGATGCATTGAACACTGCTAGCACAAGGAGTGGAATAACAGACCTTGTGAGGTTCTGCACCCAAGTGAACACGATTTTAAAAGTGTCATCCTTCCATAACGCCGTCACAACTACGTCCAGCGTCGTGACATTGGTCTTAGCGTCTATTATCTCCACTGTTTTGTAACGTAACGCGTTGGGGATAGCTAAACCAGTCATGACAACGAACACGCATGCGCAGACCTTCCTTGCCAGTCTGACGGTGCACAGCGTCTTCGCTCGTGTCGGGAAACACACGTAGACATACCTCTCCACGGTGACCGATACAGTCAGCCAGGCCGTGTTGCACATGGCCACGTTGAATACAAAGTGAGCGTAAGGATACAAATGACCGTAAAGCGCATTGGCAATCACTGGGTCAATCTTCATTAACAGTATTACGATAAAGTATAAAAGATCGTTCAATAGTTTAATGGAGTCCGAGCAGGCCAGCGCAGCCAGATACACGTTAGTGGACGTCTGTAACTTGCTCTGGGCCATGACAATAATAGACAGCATGTTTCCTGTAAGTCCTAGGATACATATTATAGGGTACAGATACAACCCTGTGATTTGCTGCGCCATTGTGTAGAATTCTTCATAATCAGCATCCCTGATCGCATTGATTTCGACGTCATCTGCAGGGTTGACCGGCGCCTGTAACCCATAATCTCCCGCAGCGAGGCATGGCGACAAGCCGTAGCACCAAGAACTATTGGTGACGTCGACGTCTCCCCGCCACATTCTAGCCAGACGCGGTAAGAGCAACTGGCTACCATTCATGCTGTGTTCTCACTGGCCTTACTGTAAAGAAAAATAAATGCAGAGTATAAAAAGGGTGGAAAGCAACGTTCGTTTTTTTATGTAAAGCATGGCGCGGGGATTGGTTTTTGAAACAACTAAGAGAATTTCCTCAAATATTGTGGCGTCATGGACCTTCAGGTCAAAGGCCATACTTGTAGGTTGAGCTACCGTAGTAGTAGTAGTAGTAGTAGTAGTAGTAGTAGTAGTAGTTAAAGTAGTATTGTTATTATTTTATTATAACTGTATGTGTACAATATCGTATAGCGAGCAGAACACACATAAGAAATATATAATTTCAAACTAAAACAAAATCAAAATAATTACAACATAAGCGCAGAAGCGTCACATTCCTTCACTTAGCCTCAGAACATTGTATACAAATTTAGAAATTTAATCGCATATGTTTATATATTGATCACTGGATCATGCTTAGGATATGACAAATGCGTCGACCTGAACGCCAAGTACCGTTGACCACGTGCACATTTGGAGTGGGAATGACCGAAATATACCGGTATGTACGTTAATAAATAAATGCATAAGATATTATATGTCGGCTCCAGGAAACCCGACGTCAATAACCTCAATTCAAGGCAGGCTATATAAAAGTTAGTCCGTTTCTTAATGTCTGACTCTTGTTTTTAAGACATGGCTTTACCTGTAATTCAATTGAAAAAGCACAGATTCTCGATTTTCAGGAGATAAAAGTAAAAGGTTGATGGAAACATTTCGGTGGCGCCACCTATAATTGGCGCCAAAGGCACGGTACCCTACTGCCCTAGATACACCGTAAGGGACTGTAATGTACTGAATTATCGGTATGTGTTCCAAACATACATGTAACGCGACTAGCCATTTGTAAAGCCCTTCCCAGAAATGCCGCAGGTTAATGAATGGCGGAGCTTTAATGGGAGACACGAAAGATACTGGTATATGTATCAATCCCACAGTGTCTCCTCGGGTGTGCTAACCATTATCGTAAGAGCTCAACAGGCTGCGCCAATTAATTAGAGGAAACCTGACGATCTAGCGACTTAAAAGCTCCATTTATTAGTATTCACTGGCAGATTCAGTTTTAGGCTGGGTGAGCACAAGTATTATTTATATGTACATGTCTATCACTATTATTATTATTAGCATTATCTTCATCATTTTTTTGGGGGGGTGATATACATAAACCTTTTTTTATTTCACTGGTATATACATGCACCTATCCGACACATCAATTACCTTTCAAAAATAAAATAAAATAAAATAAATCCTTCTCTCGATTTAACCTCACTGTATTTACATATGTAAACAGTTTTTATGGGCACATCATTATCTTCCTTGCGTTCTGCCCACTTTGTTTTCTATCTTTTTGTCCCAGTGGTAAACTTGGCGCTTGCAAATTACACATTTTAAAAGTCTTACTTGTTCACGAATATTCACCGTGCTCTTCATGTCTGTTCACTACGCATATCTAATCCGTTCACCATTATACAAGAAGCTTAGGGATTTAGTTTTAATACATGTAAGTTACCTGCTAAAGCTGCCCATGCCTAGATGGTACTATAGTATGCCTGAGAAACATCATCGTGGCTTAATCTATAAAAATGTCATTTTGACATTGATTAATGTATTATGTGATAAAGAAATAACACATGGGACCAAATATGAGCACGAGTTTCCCCAAATATATTTTCTTTCGACGAATTAAGGACCTACATGTACATGTATCTGGTATGCCGCTGGAGCAAGTTAAAAAAAGCTTAATCAAAGTTCACTAATGCTACAAGGAGATGGGTACTGCACAATTATATACATGTGGAAAACAGCGTAAATAATAATACCCAAGCACTCTTGGCACCAACGAGAGAGAAATTGAAAAACATAAAAAATGCCAAAATTCTGCAAGTGTTCGAGAAACATCATTTCTCGTACGAAGTCTCCATTTGTTCTTAAGTTATCAGTTGGCTTGGGAATTATCAGACAGGTTGAGAGCCAAAATTGTTCAAAGGGAAAACTGGATGCTTTGTTTGCTTCGGTTGGTGATGAGCAAAACCAACAGCCTGACGAACTGAATGTCTGCATCAAGTACAATTATATAACAACTTAAACCATATTCTCAGTCTTGCTTAAATGCCCCATGCAAGAAAAGCACAGGGAACTTATAGGAATAAACAACAATTGGCCGGTTCAAATACCTTTGACAATTATATCACTTGAAGACATTGGAGAGTACGGCGCATTGCAGTACAACATTCAGCATTGAAAGAAAAATACTCTTAACCAACCATTATATTTTCACCCTCGATAATTGATTAACACCTGGTTTAAGCTCATTATATAGTAAAACATTCAGCACTGAAAGAAAAATATCCTTAACCAACCACTACATTTTCACCCTCGATAATTGATTTATACTTGGTTTAAATATATTGTATTATATAAAACTAAGGGTAAACTGTACCGTAGTTACAGGACATGGCGTTAGGCCATAGTAACTGCAAAACAAAATTACGAAAGAAAATTGTGATAATAATATTATGGCCGAACACTGCAAAATCAATTAAAACAAGACAGCTTATCATAAGATGGAATACCTACATGTAGATCATGTCTATGCCATTTCTCTCAGTGTGCTACATAACACGAAAACGAGTATTGATCGCATTTTTTCATAATAGCCAGTATAAACTATGCACCTTTCCACTGTATTAAAAGTTTTATGGAAGTACACTTCTCCAATCTCGTTTAGTTAAGACTAAAAAATGTTTTCTGCAGAGACGTCGTGAGTTTGTCAGTTTTCTTTTCGTTTCGGCTTTGTCGCAGTGGTATGCTTTGGATAAGATACACACGTTTAGGGGCGTATTCTAAAATGGGCCTACAAATCTCTCTCTCTCTCTCTCTCTCTCTCTCTCTCTCTCAATAGTGTACGTAGTCAAGGTTTCTACCGATGAGTGTCATCATATTCGCATAATAAAATACATCCACCCAAACGCCCAATAAATTTTATTTTCCATCTATAGGTAACAATAAGCGCCTCTATATTATGAGTTGAAACTGCGTCTATTATCCATTTAGGACATATCTATAACTCTTAAAGACACAACTAAACGCCATCGCCAACGCAAATGATGACTTTTATACATGCACCTATCCGACACATCAATTACCTTTCAAAAAATAAAATAATAAATACAATTTATGGTATTACAATGTAAAATCAATGAAATAAAAATAAAATCAAAAAATAAAATAATAAATACAATTTATGGTATTACAATGTAAAATCAATGAAATAATTGGTGTAATATTTCGTGAAGCCAAGTCTAGAGCCAACTTACCCGTTTATAACGTAAAACTGGTGACCAACAGAGTAAACATCAGACACCTGTATTGTGTGTAGGAGGAATCAACCATGTACACCGACCAAATATTATATATCGTTAGAACAACGCTGTGAGGAAATATATAAGCTTCTGGCCTAACACGTGACGTGGACCAATGGCAGAGAAGTCACAGACGTCGGCGACAGGATTTATGTAGTGGGAAAGGTATTTTCAGTGTCGCAGAGATTACGTCGTGTTGTGTCACTGAGACCAATTATTGGATGGCATGTTTTTTTAAAAATTGAGGTGAAGGCAAAAAAACATCTTTATGTCTGTTTCAATAAGCACGAACGTGATTCGTGTAGAGAAATGCCACAATTAATATAGAACTACACCTTCTATTCTTCTAAAGCCAATTCCAATACCAACTAATGTTTTAACATAGTTTTTAGTTTAAGTTTTCTTTAATTTTTTTTACATAGTGCTTTAGTACTAGTATTTTTGGCACGTGTAAAGGATTACATCGCGCACGGGTTGTCTCCTACAGTGCAGATATGTACCCAAGAGTCACGAGAAACGAGTTGTTGGCATCGTATTGCTTCAACTTTAGCATTCACAACTACGGATGCATTCGTGACATATAAATTCCAGCACAGCCTTCCATTCTTCTTTAAAACCGTACATGTTTTCTCGTCTTGAAGCTGTAGAGCAATTAGTGGCAGGAACAGTTCTGTTTAGGCCAGACAAAATTGATATAATGGTTAACGAGAACGATTGACTTAAATTTTGATGAAATGAGATTTAAGCTCGCATCAGGAAAAATGAATTGTGTTATGTTTTAGCAAGGGTACAAAACAACCCCGGAAACATTGATGACGTTAATGCTATGTTTTTTAATCGGCCACATTTTGATTTGACATTTTCAACCACTAAGTTAAAACTGAAAAAGTACTAACAATAAAAAAAATCTACCGACCCAAAAGTGTTGCTATTCATGTTAGACATAAGATGCCTAAAAACAAATTTTGTCTCCTGAGCCTGTTTACTGAGAGTCACTCCTTTTTAACCATCATACCTGTGACACCAATCCGCCTTCCATGCCAATTTCTTTGTGCCGTGTTGTTTCATGTGATTGAACATCGTTAGGAGCGTAGAATAGGCCCTCGGCCTCAGATTGTGAGTTTGAACCGGACCTTTTTATCGGGACCACTGATAATCAGTGTTCGTTTTCTTACTTTTTTATTGTGTAGGTTATAAAATCCCCATTTGAACGGAATTTAGTACAAATGATCAACAGCAATTTGCCTGCAACACAAAATTATCAAGTGTTTGCTTCAGGTCTACATACGTATCTATAACGCACGTTGTCTGTCATAAATAAGGATCCCACTGAAAAACGCGAAAAAACTTCTGGGTTTTTCAAATGCTGCCATTACTTCGTGTACTGACTTCCGAGTTGCGCGTGGCTCACAAATGTGTCAAGGAGGTTGACTGGTGGAGAGGTTCGTGAGGTGGTGATCCTATTGGCGACATAAGTACATGGTATTTATCTGTTAAAATGATCAAAATTGCTTGGCCTCAGATGATTTCAACTACTAGGTTGAAGTGGTTTGTGTAATTAACGTGTACTTAAAATCTTACATATATATTTTTATGTTATTTGGAAACAAATGTAAAGTTATCAAAAATAAAAATACTATTATTCTATATAATTCTCGTAGAATATCCCGACATGACCTTTACCGTGACCCTTGCCTGCTTTTCAGTTTGGAGATATAAACGCTTACTTCAGTAACCAGAGCTGACAGATGACAAACGTCAAATCCGACCTTGGTGAAAGATTGAGAAATGGATTCAGTACTTCATGCACGTTGCCTGAAAGGTTGGTACAAACGTTTTTCTATTTCAATGAGGCTACAAGCACACAACAGACGTGCAACTCGAACTTTTTTCTTGTCCTCCGATTGTAACAAGTCAGTTTTTTTAAATTTTTCTAATTTCGAAAATATCAAACCAAGCAACTGAGATTTGCCATTTTACAAGCCCATCGTAAGACAAACTATTATCTTCATTAATCTTAGATGCAGCAGAAAAACACATTTCAGTAAGTTATTATTTTTTGTTGTAAAGGTCATGGCTTACGCCTTTGCTAATGTCAGGTAATAAACCTCAAATTATATTCCTTGACGCAAAGCATGTGGATAGGGAGACAGTGCCTGTAACTTTTAATGAACACCAGTGGTGATACATAAAATAAAATGCATTTGACAAATGAAGAAGATACGAATACGGCTATTGTTGAAAGCGAATAGGAATGGACTGCAGGCTATGTAAAGGTATCATAGTTGATGGTGATTTTGGACCTATTTTCAATTTGGAAACCTCTTTCTATGACGTCACAGTGAAACTGTTGTTTTGCTAGCTGTAAAACAATTCAAACCGGTTTCATGTTTGAAAGAGTCAGCCGTGATGCAGTGTTCGGTTCGTATAAAATTTATGGGCACAGCACCAGTAAGTCCCATCCTAGGGTTTGACCCTCTTACGTCACGCTAACCCTCACCCTTAAGAATCTATTGGAGGACGGGTTCGCACCCAGCTACATGTAACCCAGAACTTTTTGATTTCGTTACCACAGGGTTATATATATTTATTAGACCATCAGCAAACGTGACGAGAACATTATTTTTTGTTTTACATTGTACCTATTATTATAATTGATCTGAGAAACGTTGCCAACATGATGAAATTTATGTATAATAGTTTTTTGTAAATTAAAAAAGGGGCATGCAAAAAAAGGAATATATAGATTTTGCGTCTCTACAAATTTCACAATTATTTTGATCGCATTTTACATGTTAAAAACGCCCCACTGTGTTATCGAAATATAATGATATGTGTGGGTTTTTGGAACCCGCGGACTGTCAGTACGTATCCGAAATAACCAGCTTGTGATGAAAAGCTTAAATAAACTATAATAATTATATATAGCCATAATCTAGTGCTCATTACTTCCGGAAAAGATAAAGTAGACTAAGGCATCTTATCAAAATTATTTAAAAGGACATTTTAGGGGAATATTGATATTGTTTGATGTTTATGATGAACAAACGTCCTCTCATTGATCTTAAAACATTCTTTTGTTACATATTTCTGTTCTAGCTGTTACCCTGAGCCACTATTTCTTTACAGCGGTTAATCTGTTGTACGGAAACCTATAAGGGCCGCAACACAAAAGTCACAACACAACAACCCACTCTCACACGTACGCACAAATCAACAACACAAAACCCACAACACACACATAAAACTCAGAACACAACCACACGCGCTACCGCACTGTTGCCAAACATTCCAGCATTATCTACGTCCTAGGATCGACAATGTGAGTCTAAATTAAATATATTCAATTATTTCGTAAATGT
Organism: Lingula anatina; assembly: GCF_001039355.2. The sequence goes on along the minus strand of NW_019775658.1, from coordinate 282,596 downwards.
GTCAAAGTAAGTGTCAAAACAAAACAAGAATAAACCCTTGTCATGTCGTATTCTCTGTTTTATTTAATTAAATGAACATACAATTAACCTACACTTTCCCTGTCGCATTTATGTACACCCTCAAGCTAATATATATTGCATTATGTAGGTAAGCATGTTTCGCTTGGGTCTTAATAAAAATCGGAAGAAAGTGTGTTATGAAACAAATGGTGCACAATCCTTGGGGGACTACGATAGAGATAAGTGCCCAGTAAGAGGAAATACAGGTAGCAACCTCGAAGCTAAGTCTGGAGCTCAATACCGCCACGTTCACTAAAGCTCATCAAAAGTTACCCTTATGTCTCTGCAATGGGAACAGCTTTTCTTATTTCTGTTATCGGACTTTCTGTATTGAAATGTAACGAAAATTTTCCTAATTCATAAACTATAAACATTTAACGGTGCTAGCCATTGTAAAATTAACCCCGCTGCGTTAAAATAAGTTACAGCACTATTTTTATTAGGCTTATGTACCTGCGGCTTCTTGGCTTTGGAATAAAATCTGTTGCAGTGCCCGGAGTAGTCAAGATTTTAAGATGCAGAAATGGCCCTTAATGTGCGTTTACTTTGAAGACATGGCGACCCCTTTCTACTGGCCTATAATTCAACTGATCTCCAGCGACGATTTGAAGGCGCGCGGAAAAACAGACCTGCTAAAATATTTTTGAAGAAAACTCACCTTGAATTACACAGCACCCGCAGAATTTCGGGAGAAATTGAAGCTCAAGCTGAATAGGGAATAATCTTGATTTCGATGTACTTAGAACTCGAAAGAATGCAACCACAGCCGTCTTCTCACATTCTGGGCGTGTGTCGGATTGTGCACCTTATATATCTTACGTACATACCTTCTGTTACTTAACTAAGACGCACATACTGATAGCTCTAGGTCCCTGGTCATTTAATTGACTTGGTTTCCTTTTTTCAGTTGGCATTTATAACAACCGGGGGAAAATGAAGACAGACCTGGACGATTCTTGTAATTGGTTTCATAAACATCATATCTGGGATTCTTATTTTAATCAAGTACGTTCCATAATCATCATCTTTGGGAATCTATTTTTTTAATCACGTATGTTTTTCGATTCCTTGCCATAGTCCTTTGCGGACTGACACTTACATGTTTCGGAACGATCGAGCCTCCTGTTGATCTGGCTCGATGCAACGGCATGCGGTGATTTAATTCTGAAGCATGCAAGAAGCAGTCAATACTGAAGTATCCTTTGCAATTACGGGCCTCTGGTATCTACAACATACACGTTATACCAATCATATTCATTGCCATTGCACCGAGAGTGCCATTATAAATTGAGGGTTTCGTCGAGTAAAGCACCTGCCACCGTGTGGTGACATAAGGTTTTGCACTGCATGATAAAGTCGTGCATTATCAATGGTAATCAATAACATTCGTCACAGCCCAAACTTGAACTCGACACCGGTGTTTATGCTGTGTTATGGGACCGAAGCTGCAACAGGTTTCTGTGCTTTACGTCCTCTAAGTAATTGGACATTGATTAATGTCTCCCTCCGAGTTTTAAGTAGCTTGTACTCATTACTCCACATTTATTACATCAGGCTTTTATAAATATGACTGTATTTCATAAGTCAACTGAATAATTAACTTAGTTACAATCAGTTCATCACATTTGCGTCCTATGCACTTCTGTTAACAACGCAAACACGGTTATTATTAAATACTTCAATCCGTATATAGATATATAATAATGGGTTGTTCATGGGATTGTGCCAATTTCTGTTCCTGTTTTAAGTAAGTATGTTTAATGTGATAGTGCATGTTGGATGATTGACAAAACGCACATTATGTGAAACAATTACCGGCTAGAAATGTGATTAATTTGGTGGAATAATGGTTTAAATATCGGGTTTTATTATTGCAATGTTTTATTTGGCTACATGTATATGCCTATTTTGTTGGAGCATCTTGCTTTTTAACCTTAACATCCTCATTTTTTCTGTATTGTGCACCTAAATAAACCTAAAATATACAAAGAACTATCTTAAAATAAGCAAAATTTAAATATACAAACCATTTTTAAGTATAACAGTGATAATTGTGCTGTATTTTTTAAAAGTATTTTTATTTCATCTCTATACTCGACCGCTGTCCTGGGGCTTCGTACATGTAAACATCTTCATTTTAACGAATAGAGGATAATTTGAAAAAGATTACTTGAAAATTACCAGGGCCTTGTAGAAAATTGGCACACGACGGGTCGGCCTTCACGTCATGGTTAAATAAATGCGTGCTGATTTGTTGGCCGCATAGAGTATGCACAGCAAGTGTCCAATCAACCCTTCACTACATAGATATGTTTAGCGCGATGTATGTCAATTTTCAAACGGCTACAAAACTGTTAATATTATGAGGGACAACCAGCATCATATGTGAGTTATTAAAAAAAATTGAAGTGTTCATGACTTCATATGTTTTTTTAGCGAAAAGGCTATAAAACTATTTTTCTATGTGACATCTCTGATGTCTAAGTACCCGGTAGGCATTCAAATCCGAGGCTCGTAATTCGGTCTGTGGATTTCTATAACATGAGATGTATCAACGTGTACCCCAGCTAGAGAAAGCGCCATTGGTCATAATTGTTTGTATTGACCATATCTGCACATTTAGGATGGTTTGCGTTTAATTACTGCCCCAGTTGCATCGATGATAATGTTCATTATATCCCTTATGTTTGCACGAAACCTTGGTGCTTGTGTTAGGACTATTGATAGAAAAAAGCAAGGTGGGTTCTTGTACTAGGGTATTCCAAGAAATATATTATGATGCGTTTTCGTAACACTTCCATAAAACTCGCTATTACCTATTTCATACATTAAAACAGAAATCTAAAAACCCCTTTACACTTGACGGTGTCCCTTCTGCGCCCTTTATGTGACCATGAAACAGGCATTTTTCTGGTCGTAGACAGGCGGCAAAGGTATCGCTTTGGTTGCAGAATGAATGCTCAATGATCGGCTAGTTGTCGGCATGTTAAGTATTTTTACTCTCAAACGGGGCCGTAATGCGGGACGCAAAATGGACGCCGTCCACTGCAAAAGGAGGCTTTACAGAAATCAATTTCTTGATCAGTTTCCCTGCGTGATCTTAAATACATACGGTCTTGCACACCATATGCAGATACATTTATACTGTAAACATTGAGTGTGCAATGGATATCATGGCAATCAATCGAAAACTTTGAACCGGGATTTTTTTAATTTTGCCCTCTCAAATATTACAAGGTAAAGTGCTAGCGTTCTATGCCGTTTCCCAAGAAGAGCCAGCTAAAATAAGAAAGTGAATGGATCCATTTTTTCAGAAAAGGGACTCTCCTCTGAAACTGCTTGCTACAAGGGTGATGAAACACCACATAGTTAACATAATCTTGATACAGCAGTGCCATAAAACTCCCCTTTGCGTATTTGTGTGATAAAATCAGCAAAATCAAAATAATTCGAAACTACCATTGAGTATAAAACCAAGGCCAAAGCCAATCACAGAAGGTTGGTTTAAGGCATCAGATAACACAATATCGAAGGTCCCAGCAGATATGAACCGGTGACATTAAGGGCTGAGATAACGTTACCATTACGCTGACCACAAGTTTAATGATACGCACAATTTTAGCGGTTGCAGATACAGTCTTTGTGCCGCGGTGGTATTCAGTTTGATGATGGGAAAACTACGCCTACAAGTAAAATGACAGAATCCCACATCACCAAAGGTGAAATCCACCTGATAGCGGCAAGGGGTGTGATTAATATCTTGTTTTTTTATTAAACTTTCACAAAGGAGAACATCCTTAAACAATTGCATTGCGAGATAAATAGGCAAATATAAAAGAGAAAATGAAGATAATAGGGCTATAGCATTTACCCTGTACTGAACGCGGACACAGGAAAAATTGAAGACAGACATATTTCATCCCTAAAATCACAGCGCTGTGCGTCAGTGACAATGTGACTTTTAAAATTTCAAATTACAAATACTCTGTGCGTCAGCGACAATGTGTTTTTTAAATTGTCAAAACACAAATTCAGAATAATCCACAGGGTAAACAAGGTTAAAAAAACTGATTAAGTTCTCAATAACCTGTTCTAACGGGTTCTTGATTTTGCCAAGGCGAAGGACTGACAAGGTGAAAGCTGCCGTCGCCTCCACTTTCTCTGGTTTTGGTTCGAAAGCCTCCCATACCTAAACAAAACAACATACAGTGTACACGCTCAATTATCGAACGTGCATGTGCACACACATACGATACTCTAAAGTTTACACCACCTAATCAACCGAATAACAAACAAATATGACAATTCTGCTTCCATGCTGTCTGTCCCTTGAAAAAAAAAACATCAACAATGTTTGTATAATTAGCATGTTTTTCTCATAATGGCAACTTGGCCAAACCAATTTTAGTTTGTTTTGGGTAACATTATATTTGGATGGCGTTCGTGCGAAGAACGAAGATACGTTGTTGTGGTTTAGAGACTGTGTGGGTTGTTCACTTGACTTAATGCAAGTCTGCATGGTATCTTTTGTAACCTTGAACATAAGTCTCACTGTTTCAAAAATGTCAACGTTATCCACAACCACGTGTTTCTGTTCACGTGAATTTTGGACTGATCAGCAGACAGAGTGCTGTTAAAGGACGATGACACCCAGGAGAAACGTGTTTTGTTGCGATAAATAAGCGAACCTTCATGTATTTTGATCATATTCTCACAAAATTGTTTTGAAAAATGAAGAATTATACTGGTAATGTATAAACTCAAGTTTGTCTTACACGGGATTCAATTTCTATAAAAAACTAGAGGAACTATCTATGTACGTATCTTTGAACTAATTTAGACTGCAAAACCAAGTCCCGACATGCAGATACTTATATGTGAAAAGCCTACACCACTACCAGCCAGCGTACAGGTATCTGTACATGTACCAAAGTGTACTGCTGTACTCGGTATGTGAACTTCTGAGACTGACAATAAGCCAAACATTCTGCATCAGATTTCTTCCTCAACTATGTCCATGTCCATACTAAGGAGAAAAGCCGGTGTAACAAAAGTGATGATCCGTGTAACAGAAATCCCACCCTCCATTTAGCTATAATGGTTAGGGTTAGTCTGACCTAATGGGAATCGGACACTCTCTACCAGTTCAGGAAGTCAGCATGGTGACTTCTAATCCACGGATCAAATATGGCGGACCCTACATGAAAGATGGTTTCCCTGCCTCCACACGCGCCATAAAACGGATTAAATCATGGCTCCAAGGTTTAATTCCTAGACCCCTGCAGGGACGGCGCGTGTGAATGCTGGGAGATTAACAGCAGATAAGTCGGCTCTTCTTTCATGTAGGGTTCGCCATATTAGATACGTGGATCAGAAGATCCTCGGATCTTCTGTTCTAAATGGCTTCTAAGGCTCCAAATCATTAAATCTTACATTTGGTCAACACTATTATACAGCTCAGAGACGTGGACATCCAAATGAAAAAACTGGAAACGTTTGAAATATGGTGAAAAAGGGATGTTAAAAATATCAGGGAATGAACACAAAAGAAATGATGACGTGCAATTAGTAATCTAAAAAAAAAAAAAAAAAAATCATTATTGAGCACCATCAAGAAAAGGGAATTAACTTACTTTGGACATTTCATAAAAATAATTTGCAGCGGTTGTTATTAGAAGGAAAGTTAAATGGGAAACGAGGGAAAGGAACACCAACAGAATCATGGATGGACAACATTAAAGAATATACCAGTCAAAAATATAGCAAAATCACACGAATGGCACAAGATCGATCCATGACAGACAACCTGTTGAGAGTGGATCTCACCCAATGATGATGATTATGATGACGACGATGATAATGGATAGCATATTATAAAAGATACATTGATTTGTTTTGATGCTTTTTATTTATTTATTTTCTTTTTCGTTTATTTTTCCAAGCTTTGAGTGACCACGGCAACTAACGTCACTCTTCTCCTAAAATCATGTCAATTAAGCCCTAACCTCTTTATTGGGCCTATGTGTGGAGGTCAGTAATCCTAACACCTCGTTAAAGAAGTACAAAGAGAAGAAAATGTCACTCCTTTTCGACTAGACAGAACTTGCATGTACACGCAGTTACGCTTTCTCTGGGAAACACCAGATTGGTTCGAACTTAATAAAGAATTGCAGGCCATAGGCCGCAAGAACCGTAACATCACCGTTGTCAACAATACCTATCTCACAATCTTCAGTTAATATTTTTCTTCTTGACATGAATCATGGAGTCTGCTTACAACGCCACGGAAATAGACCTCACTTCCTCAAAAAGAAAAAAAGCATACCCCAATTGACGAATTTCACGGCAACAGGGTTGTTGAGTCCATTCCTGGCGGCAACTGATCCTCTGGAAACACTTTTCTTTTGCTTTTTTGCCACTGTCCATCACAGAAGGGGCTGACCATGTTCTCTGTTGACGACACATCTGATAGGGTGATCGATCCTTCCACTGTAGCTTTACGGGGACGGCCACTGCTGATGCCTGGACCTCTAAATTGCTCTGTGCGATGCCGCTAAATGATTTTACGGAAAGTCCCTGGAGTGATTCCAACGTGAACAGCACTTTCCTTTTGTTTTTGCACAAACCACCACATCCACAAAAGTAAAGTTAACAAGTTTTCCTTCCGGCTGCCGTAAGTGGAAGCTTTCGCACTCTTATAATGTGCAGAACACAATTGACTTGCAATGGCAAACACCAGTGACTACATCAATACTGTACACGTGGCCTGTCATTCTGCCCGGTTCTGTTATACAGGGTACACAATATTAAACAACTATTTTGCATTATTCAAGGAGTTTTATAATCCAATTTCGTAACTTAAAAAGTTCTTACTGGCCAATGCTATACAACCAGCTATATCAAATGATTTGGTGACAATAATTACATAATACTTTAAAATAAAATTCTATCCCTAATTTCCAAAATATTCTATCATTTTTTAGCAAGAGCATATATCTGTAATGTAAAACGAACTATATATTTCCACAAACCCATTGACATATTTGCATTAAATAAAAATTACTGTGTATGTACTAAGGTTGCAATATCACGGCGTTTTATTATCTACTCTTCCCAAAACACCCACATCATTTTCTCTAGGCAGCAGTACATACGTATAACATGCATAATTTATCAAGGGACACACTTAAACCGGTCTTTGTGTAATAGTATTTACCCATTTCTATTTTAGTTCAAGCACTTTTTTAATTTGAATATTATATTTGATATTGTTATTCTGAAAACTAGAGATAACTAACTCAACGGCTTAATTTTTGCGAAGGCAATTTATATTCCTGGCACTGGAGAAAGCTGTTACGCAATTTGCAAGTCTCATTTGAGGAACAACCCCTTGAGTAATGTACCATAGGTGGTTAGAATTTCATTTCCCATGTCAGTAATCTTAGCCGAATTAAAGGTGACAGTATTTTGTCTCTGTCTCTAGAAAATGCAGTCGAAATCAAATTCCAGCAAAATTGAAGGTTGCCAATATCTCGTCGAGTATACGAAGGAGAGGAAGTTGAATAACGTTTTTCATTAAGTTGGACTTGACTAGAATTGATATTTTGTCGAAACGTCTCATTGTTTCTTAAGTAAGAGTGACACGGATAACAGACACAAGATGAAACGGCAACCGATCAAAATAACCGAGGTAAATAGCCACTGCCTTACAATTACCTAAACAATTACCTAGTCCACATTAAAGGAACACAACAGAACAGAATAGATGAGTTTCAATTGTACTCACTCACCATATGCGTATCCCCTGCATAAACATGAATGGTCAAGCACTCTAAAGCACCATGCCAAAGTGCACGAGGAAAGGTGTTGTCAGAGGTGGTCAGGAATTGAAACTGTTCTACATTAGAGTTCCATGCATTTATTTGGATCCTGTGTTAAGGTCATTTAGTGGGCGGAATTGCCATTATACAATGTATGTTTGGTTTTGTATTGGATTAGAATGTTAGCGGCGGTCAACAAGTGTCAGGATTCCAATCAAACATTCTTATACTGGCAAATAAACACCTAAATAAGTGTCATCGAAATTTTCCGTATTATCGATCAATATCGTATACGTTTTATAAGATAGCTCGCCGAATGTATGCGTGGGTTTGAAAACATGGATACACAAACCAGAGAATAAGCTCACTTGTCTGTGTTATATAGAATTCTTTTTGCGACGTTTTTCATCGTATTATGAGTATTATTATTTTTGGTGTGACGTGAGGGGGTCAGGGTCTATTTTATTTAGCCAATTTGTCGCAAGTATGATTTATGTGAGGTTATGTCGACGTCCCTATCATCTCTGATACGACTGCAGTATTACTGGAATTATGGAATGATGAATACGACATTCTGCTCCTTGACATGCTGAGCAAATGAACAGCTCTTTATTCCATATGTGTTCATCACTCTTTGGTAGCATTCAAGTTCCTTAGATGATAATCCGCTACGTTTGAGAGAGAATTGTCAACACCATTTATTCTAATATCCCGGTACGTGCAGTCTAATGTTCCATTACATCAGGAAACAAGACTTGTTATCGATCATCTTGATTACATACATGGAAAAGTCAAGTAGAGAGCGATTGCCTCCGTGGTTCCAACAGATATATTGACCTTTGAGCAATTTTTGATTGTTTGAATTTCAAAGAACAGTTTCCAAAATTTGTCCCGAAAAACGTCCATAAAAGCTGGTCCTTTAATTGCTTTTTTCACTACTTTGGCCCTATGATCCTAAATGAAAAAAGAACGGAAAGTGCGTGGTCCGTTCTCAGGTAGTTTTTTTTCTGGAAATACACAACGTTGCTACCCAAGTCGAAGTCAATGTCTGGGGCTTGTTTCAAGCACGCCTTCACCCCTAGACAAGGGCAATGGATTGGCTTCACCCCCGTGCCTTCGTCCTTCCCTGCATGATTAACACACATTAAACAAGAACACGATTGTTAGAGGAAACTGCTGATTGTAATCTTAAAGTACGGATGGCATTTACAATCCACATACATGAAAATCTACTTTTGTGTATAATGCTATCTCTTCGTGGTTTATCTAGAAACGTCCAAGTGCCATGATGATATCGTATTTGTGTATACTGTTATATAATTAGGTTCTTTTCAATCAATTCAATTTTATTAACTTACCTCTACATGCATACACACGGGATTATGTGCAGTAAAAAATAAATAGTAGAATATATATCTAGTCATCAATTTAACATACAACAGGCTCTATCAATCTTCAATCAAATGCGTGACAGGCTTTTTAATATGGTTATGCAATCATGGGACCTTATGATAAAGATTAAATTTACTTGTAAGAAACAAAAACCCTGGCATTTAGCTTCATAATGATATTAATAGTATTACTTATTTTAAGTCTAAAATCCTTCAAAGTTCAGAAGACTTTACTATGATAATATGATAAAATATTGTGGTATTAAAAACAAGCTGAAAAACCACAGTTAAGACATCAAATTAAAGGGTGCACTTCAAATTACAATAACAGTTCAACGCTTGAAACAACTTGAGCTGTAAAATTTCTTTGAAAAGATGTTAATTCGGTTGAGACATTAAACAAAGGGTAAATACAAAATAACATTAATTGTTCACACTTAAAACAACTTCAAGTTCATTTTTAAAACCATCTTTCAACATTATTTTGCGCAAACTAAGTGGCAGTTAGTTCTATTCCACTGGAGCCGATACCATAAAAATCTTGTATGTTTTCAGTCTGCCAGTTTTTTTTTTTTTTTTTTTTTCTTTTTTTTTTTTAAGTAAGGGCCCCTTTACACTGGACGGCGTCCTTTCTGCGTCCAGCAGTAAGGACCCATTTGAGAGTTAAAAAAGTATAATACTTTACGTGCCGACAACTGGCCGATCATTGAGCATTCATTCTGATACAAAAGCAATGCTCGTGTCTCCTTATTAAGACCACAGCGATGCCAAATGTCATGGTCGCAGAAAGGACGCCGTCCAGTGTAAAGGGGGTATAAGTGATCGAACGAACGTTACTGACTGGGAGGAGAATAAAATGAAACTAGTTCCCAAAGAAAGGAAGGAGCAAAGTCATAGAAGCATGAATGTGCGTATAGAAAAAAGTTTTAAAAGAATACGTTCTCGGATGGGCAGCTAGTGTAACTCTTTCAAGATAGAGGTTATCTGGTGAGGATCAGTGCTGCAATGTTTTGAATCCGTTGAAGACGTTGAAGTTTTTTCTTATGAACAGCCATACAGCAGTGTATTACAGTAGTCAAGTCTGGATGCGACTATGTGATGACAGTATAGCAGTGGGAGATTTACTCAAATAATGCTTTTAAGTAGCTTTATTACGTAATTGGAACATGCATGATTATGTTACAGATTTATCTGTCCATTGATAAAGTAGCGTCAAGATAAACACCGAATTTTTTACTATACAAGGCCATGCTTTAACCACACTTCCCCCACTTCTTATACTGATATTCTTAGCTAACTTTCTATTGTGTAGCTGGGTTTTGACAAGGAACACAGTTTTTCGTCATTAATCATTAACTTTCTCTTTATCATCCATGTTCTAAGGTCTGAGATACAGTTTCGCATTCGCTTTCTGGCAGCATCAGGATTCGTAATATTACATTGAACGTATAACTGAATATCATCACCATGCAAATGGAAACCATGCGAGAGGTGCTATTGCTTTTGTCTCTCTGTTTGTTATTTTATGTCACTGCTCTATTCTTGTCTGTTGGGGATGCAGTAGCAGTGCACTTTAGATCGAACTCCTTTTACTAAAACATGAGCTCATTTTTTAAACACATGAGTAATGAATATGTACTTTTATGCGTTGGTTGTGATACATAAAATAGAGACACTGGAATTGCTTTCACCTTTCTGTAAGCTATTAAATCTCAGTGCAGGGTGACCCTAGAGTATGAACTTTTAATATTGTGTCAAAACTTTATGTTTATGGTTTAAATTTACCCCAAGAGTACACTGTACTAGTTGTGGTGCTCCGCCAAACATAATTATAAGGTTTAAGGTTTTTTAATGTAATAAATATATCAAAACCACAGCATCATATTTCACGTGGGGAAAAGAGACTACTTGTACTAACATTCATAAAAAATACCACCGTGCCTACGATATATTATACTGCCACTGTAGCTTACTTGAGTAACACTTTCGACCAACTTCTGGGAAAGTTTTTTCATCGTTTCGTCATTTGTATTCACTATATGGCTGGTGTAACAGGTATGGCAGTCAGTTAGGAACAAGCGTCCGTTCCCCATGCCTTTGTACAGGTGATATTCGTCCCATATGCTAACCCCAATGCCACAACTAACCCTAATCCGACCATCTAATCATATGGGACCCCGGACGCCCATTCCTAGGACTACCATTCCTGTCACATTGGCTAAAGATAACAACAGTTATCATTGTACATCCGATTTTGACTATCACACATTAATATCAGCGGAGAAATCCTCGCGTATTGTACACGTGTTGATCAATTCTTTTTGGTTCATCAATTTAAAAAAACCACTGAGCTGTTTAATCCTCTTGGAAACTGTGTGATGTTTTCAGTCACGGGAATAAAACGTCAAGGGGCAATTACCTTATCCGCTTAACTAATGCGGAAATATAGATTGACAAGTTATGAGATAATGCCGTCACATGAAAAAAATACACCAAGCTGAATTTGCTCAATCGAGCTGATGCCGTAACAGCAGTGATTTTGGTCGATTTCCCTCGCCTGAACAGCTATCAAAACCGTTTAACGTTTATTCAATCACAAGGATAAGTTCTGTATACGTCCCGGAGCCAGGAAGCTTTTTTGTAAGGCTTACTTCTGATTTCATCAGTAAAGAGGAAAAAAATGATGTGTCTGTGTTAAACGCTGTTCAACAAATCGAATCACTTTTTCCCGAACTGAAGTGTCGGTCATGAAAAATATCAGTGCTATCTGCCCTTGAATTCTAATTGACCTTGACCTTGTTCGAACACACACACACACACACGGTCCAAATGGCTAAAAAAAGGTCATATTATCGTTTTAATAGAGATCTGATATTTGGGATAAGCTTTTCAAAATACATCATAAGGGGAGCCCATAAGGGGAACTGTATCTCATAATACAGCCAGACGGACAGACAGACAAACAGACAGGCAAAAATCTGATAGATTAACTCATTCATGTCTAGAATTCCTTAGCAATGTTCCCAATATGGTAGGCAATCCGTGTCTGTGCTGAAATTACGTTCAACCTTCACTGTCGAGGAAAAAATACAAAAACAAAATAACCGTATTAGTGCAGAAAGCAATTCTGAAAAAGGAAATAAGGCGCTTTCCAATTATTTGATGTCACTATTGAGAGAATGTATCTAAAGATTACTGAAAATCCCGAAGGAGTATCTTCTGAGTTATTAAACAAAAATAAACGCCATAGTTATGTCGCATAAAATCCAATTTACTGGACCAGAATGTGTCATATTTGCAACCTTTACTTCAGTAATAGGAACTGAGTACCAGGGAAATAAAACCGCAGTCGGCGTTACCCCTTGACTCCATAAGTGACTCCATCACTGCTGCTAAGCAACAAGTCTGCAGATAAGGGTAACTTCTTCTTCGTCAGTTTTGTTGTTTTCTTGTCGACAAAGACCTTTTCATGCTTTAAATAGCACCAACCCCTTTCCAAAAGGAAATATTTACTTGTTTTACTTTCACCATTAACAGAACTGCTGTACAGCGAGTTCTATAGAATAAACACTGTGTACCAAGACAATAGGCCCCTGAGTATCAAGCCTATTGGAAGGGGAATTTTGGTGTAATATAAGGAGTTTTCACGACCTTTGTACAAGATATAGGAATGCGGTTGACAGCATTATTTTTAGTCGTTTATTTTTTGCGTCATATTACTGTCCTTTGGGACGCAGGAAAACGAAGCCAAGATTCGATTTCATGCAACTAATGTGAACATTTCCACGGCGTTTTTAACCTAGTCGTGTGCCTTTTCCTGTGTGCGTGAGAATATGATACTGCAAATGGCAAGAGAACACCATATTAATGGGGCGAGTTGACCAGTAGTAGAATAGATATCTGTAGATTTCAAAGCAAAAGAAGAGCTGCATACGACAAACAATAAACGGCTTTACTTCCGGGTCTTTTTCAAACCATGCCGTATCAGTTCAGTACAGCGGTTAACGGGGGAGTATCTTATATATTTATCGTAGGTCGGTTAGTTTAAGCTTTCTGAGATACATCTACGTCCAGTTGTGATCGCCTCATACACCACGGACAATTTTTCTTTGACAACTTCTTGGTGCTTCCCATTGTTCTATCTTAAGAGGCCACGTATGTCTGAAGAGTGGAATTCGAGGTTCTGACAGTGGATCCTCAATTATTCGTATCCTCTGCCTGTAGGTCGTCTTAAATTACCACACAACATACACCATCACTCTCACACCCAACCGTTATCTGATGCTCGCCACGACATCTTTCATAATATTTCAAAGCCCATGTGGCCTTCAAACGTCTCTAATTTACAAAACCCTTATTGATCATATTAGGAATAAGAGAGTCACCACGGCATGGACAGCAGCGTAACTTGAGAACAGACAGGCAGCGTGCCCTGAGCCCTACTTTTAAAAAGCAGGCGCCTCTGGGAGATGTCAATGCAAGGAATCCGCAATTGTTTATTTGATGTTGTTTATATTCAGGTGAAGTTGGGATGAGAGACATGTGCATGATTTATTGTATGCTGTATCAGTTCAATTTTTATCACATACATACTTCTATTTCAACAATAACGCACATTTTCTCTAAAAGGAACCATCGAAGAGGCTGTATCAAATGCCATTTCTCAGTCCTTTCTCAGAATGAAACAATCATCACGTGCAAACGAAAACTGAGATTGCCTTACCATTTTACACAAGTGGCACAGTGGTGTTGACACAATGAAGGCTAAAGGACACGTAGAGTAGCAGTGCATTTGTTAAGAAAACATACTTGTTGAATTTGGGTAAAGGTCAATTAAGAACGTCTTCAACAGAGTTTTCGTATCGATTTGGATTCCCGATCTTAAAATACAAGAAAGGACACTTTTGATTGAATACATAGATGAATAAATTGGTTATGGATATCTAAACAAAAACAACAGTGAAAAAGAATAAAAGAAATGTCGGAAAAAGGTTATGAGTTAGCAATAATGCAGTGTTTTCTAAAAATCTAGCATCTGAAACCACAAGCAATTTCTTCATTGAAAGAATCCATGACCTGATGAAGCTTCATAGTGGGGATGAAAGCAAAAAGATCTATCAAAAAGAATACGAAAAGAAGTTCTATTTTATCTAATGATACATGTCAGAAAAAACCGGAGAACGGAAAATGAATTGCTTTGCTTTGCTCAGAATGTTTTGACACTCTGCAGCTTTACTGAGATGTTCGTTGTTAACGTTCATGATACGTCTTTCTTGTAGATACACGATAGAAACAAACGTGGTTATCAGGCAACACCTAACTACCTTCTTACATTGCAATACAATGTTTTTAAAAGTACCTTGACATTGCTTTTAAAAATAAAGCCAATGTTTATGTTATCTCAAAACCGCAGTTTAAGGCGGTTGCTGCCTTTATTAGCGGCTTACCCATTATAGCGTGAAGCTAACTTGTTATTATATATATATACGTTTTAGGGCAGTGGAAACGTCATGTTGAAGACCTAAGGAATGTTCAGATTGATTTGCTCTCAAGAAAATATACGTCACACACACGCATGCACGCAGGTACGCACACACACTCACACAAAAATTTTGCAAGCGGTGTACATTTAATATATTTCTGAAAACATAATTTCCCCTTAATGGCTTTCTTGTTTCTCTGACTAATACAGACTAATATTTTGATAACGTAATTCGACCAAGCCAAGTAAAGTAAGACCGTAAGTTGCAGTAAAACCATCAAAAATAAATTGAGCCACTGTAACAGGGAGAGACGTGTCAGGTGTGCTGCAGATATCCTGAGACTTTTTGGTCCAAATATGTGTTTGTATACTATATGGAATTGAAAAACTGACACAGTAGAAGAAACCCATGATTAGACTTTGTTAGTTGTGGCAGGTCTAAATTCTCAGACATGGTTCAAGTTCAAAATGATCTACAAGCGAAACTTTCTTAAGCCTTTAAAAAGTGTTTGGTTACGTTTGGAAACATCGAGCTCCACAACTAGCCCACACTGGGGTTTTTCTGCTTGTTGTAGTGAACCGTTAAGTAGTACTGATAGTCT
Source organism: Lingula anatina (assembly GCF_001039355.2). The sequence goes on along the minus strand of NW_019775658.1, from coordinate 267,241 downwards.
TCCAATGTGCAATATGAACAATGTCCATCTCACGTAAAGAAAATACATCATTTTGAAGTCCTTACATTTCAGGATTTTACAAACTCGGTTCGAAGTCTATTATGTATCAAGTCCGTCGCATAATTGAGTAAAAATATAACGAGGGATGGGACCAATGTGATTGCCTATCACTGGACTATGTCAAAAAATCTTAAATGTACCCCTTCTTATTACGCTTTCAGGTAAGAGTAATGATGCGAGGTGGGGCATGGCGGGAAAATCAGTGGCGAGCACGTGTTTTTTTTTACCTTCAGGGTGACCACTTCTCCCATTACCTCCTCAAAAAGAGAAAAATAATTACGAGCGAAGCGAGATACACCTAAGCAAGTTTTCCATCCCCGTTCCCTACTACGTATAGTAAAAAAAGGTGGAAAGTTTGTAATCCTTGTGCCTTCACACCCCCCCCCCCAACTCCCCCCTCCACCACCGCCACCATCACCACCAACAACTACTGAAACATGAATATCGAGCATGCAGTCATTGGATACTTTTCAGTTTGCGTGTACGAAACCTGTACCTAACCCTGAGCCTTGCGTGTGCACTCGATAATTATGGACGGATGTATGACAATCACAGTCTCCTAATAGGATTATTTTTAGGGCAACTTAGCTTGTTTTTTTTATATTGGAACCATTTGCAGTCTATAACAATACCACTTTTTATGTTTAAAAACGTGATCAGTTCGTGTCGTGGCATCAAGGAAATCGGCTCACGTAAACTTCTAATCATGATCGGACAGGATTACCTTAATCCTGAGATCAGTTCTACCTTGTGTTATGAAACCCATCTCACGAATAAAAGAGCTTTTATTCGGCAAGAAAAATGGCGTAAACTTTTAAACCATAATGCATGTCCACTTTGACCCGAGTCAAATCGGTAGAATTTAAATGAAACGCAGTGTCTTTTTTATAACAGAGGAAAATGGCTAACGTTTCAGAGTAGTATTTACTGTATTTATGTGGACTACGGATTAACCTTGCTGAAGTAGACCAAACTTTGCGTCTAAACGTTTATCCCAATACTCGAGCTATAACAGTTATGGAAGATTGGCTCCAGACGCTTGTGCTCAAATTGATACAAGATTCAGTTTTAATGGCACTGAATGTTAGACGCTACTAACGGTACATGAGCACGGAGGTGTAGTGTGTGTTCCTAATTAAAAAAGAAAAAAAGTTTCTGTTAATAGGGGATGTATAATCGCGTGATTAAGTACAGGATGTATTAAGGTTAGAATTATATAAGAAGTATGCCGCCTGGCTCACTGACAAACTGTCTCACTGGTTGGAATACATTGCTTTACACTGATAGCGGTACAATAAAATCGCTGATTTTTACGGCTACTTTTATTGATCAACCCATGTAAAGGTACAGTATTCCGCATTGGGGATAGGCTTTCTCAAGGTTCCTTTTCTCTCTCTTTCACACACACACACACACACACACACAGAGAGAGAGAGAGAGAGAGAGAGTGGGGGGCAGGAGGAGGTATTCCCTGTTGAATAGCATTTAATTTCCTCGCCACGAAATATATCGATATAATATGATGATCATGCAATTAATGAATACAGACAGAGGCGTGGTATACTCCGATACTTTCAGAGGACACATGAAATTGATCAAAATGGACGAACCTGGGGAGAACAAGAAGTGTGGGACACGGACAACTTTTTTTTCTTTCTGGAGCTGACAATTATATTGTCAAATCTGCTATTTTATAACTGTGAAATAGAAAAACGCATATACATTTGGCTTCAATGTGGCCTTTTACGGTTTTCGTGGCCATGGACTTTTTACACTTCAAATGAAACTCGGGATGCCTCGCCTATGAAGGAGACCTGAGAAATGAATTTATAATCAGTTGTCAACATAACCCTTCGATATTTCTTGCTACACGTTCTAAAAATCCTGTTCTTGAAGTTAAAAGGAGGTTTGAAACATTCTAAGAAGCACCAAACTTTCATGTGAACTCCTCAAGTGTGCTCAAGTAAATCAGTTAGAACATAAGTCTCAGGAAACAAAGCACGTTATTATAACATTACAATATCGTTTATATAGCCAAAAAGCGTTAAGGCAACTTAATAAAACGTTGTGTGTTTGCTGGGGTTTCTCTGAATCTTAATGGGAAAGTTCGATTTGCAGAATATGTTCAAAAAACACACCGATCAATAGTTAACCTTGCTGTACTCAGGGTTTCTCGATCATGTTTAAAGTGAAATCTTCCCATGCTTCGAGAAAAACGCAAATACATCATTTCGGAACCTTGTCTTATTATGAATGTAGACCATCGCTTTTCCTTAAGCTCCATAAAACTGGTTTCTGGCATTTTCCTCAGAAACTTTGAAGAGAATATCAGTATCGCGCAAATTACTCATAGGATGCGTTGATCATTTGGCATCCAGCCAATGTTACAGAATCTGAGCCTCAGCAGCGTTTGGAGGAAGTTTTCTGCAGCAGTCATGCGTCTATTACCTGTCACATGTCCTCCTACCGACGCGGAATCTAGATAAGCAAATTCGCGTTTGCAAAACAGACTGGTATGTCGGTGTCCCAGATATAAGCGCTGTTTGAGTGTCACTTTCGGCTAGGAATTAAAAAGTTTAAAATACACAGCAATGTTTGGAAACATAAAATTGCTTCTTATAATTAGACAAATCCATCCCCTTTCACATGAAAGCATCCCCATTGTAATCCAACACATTGGAAAATTTTGAAATATTTCAAAATATTTCAAAGACGATAACCCATTGGTAATACCCAGTGCCGTGGACGTGCACATATGTAATGCTGGTGAGCAAGTAGCCCTAGTACATCACGATAAACAGAAGGATTATATCTAACAGAGATCGTAGTCGGTGGGGGAAACTAAAGGACTACAGTGTAACACCTGTTTTGGCCAAAACGCCTTGTATTACAAAAACTCTGTTTGCCAAACCTATTCAAAGTGACGAAAAAAAAACATATGATGAACATAAAATCTTTACCTTAAGGGATTTTCCTTCAAATAATCTGTTTAAATGAGTGAATAAAGTGATCTGGCGAATCCACCACAACGACTTCAACGCATGACGATTGTAAGGAAACATTTCTCCGTAGAGTCATTGGAGTACAGTGTATGGGTTCTGAATCTTACACGAAAACGGTTAGCATGTAATATAAGGAGAAACCAGTTAAGATAATAAACAACTGTTAGTAATAACTAAGTGATTAATGGCATAATGATGATAAACCCAATTACCTTTTTGAAATCTTAATTGTGGTTGTATAGCATCTCAGACGGGAGTATAATTCAGGTAGCAAGCTGTTACAGTTACTTCTTTCCATTACGGAAGGCCCGTCCGTCGTCTGTGTACATGTGTTTGCAAACCAATTGTTCCAACGGAATTGTATTCGCTTTGGTCTCTGACTGAAATTATATCAGTGATTCCAAGATGCGGGATGTCTGTACCACGAAAAAAAATGAAGAAGCAAAACAACAGGATGCTTTTTTTTTCATTGTCGATGACAAAAAAGACACTTTTGCGTCATACGTTACATATCTTTTTCACAGAATAAAATTGCTTTTTGCTTTTTTATTGTCTGAGAAAACACCTTTAGCATATATAAACCATATGCACGTAGTTACAAAACACAAATGTAATAGTACACGTAAATTGAAATCGTAATGTATCAACCGCCAGGTTATAAAAGATAAGCACATCTCTACATAAGTTAGATATGATACACGAAGAATAATTACTGCAATATTGCATACGAAGCAATTGCTGATTTAATAAGCCAACGACAAAAGGATGAAATTTGATACCTGCACCAGTGTCCTGAATCTAGATCTTTTCAAGGTTAATTGGGACGCGTACGTCACAGAAAACACATCCCGTGTTCAGTTTACTTGATGACGACATTCAATCCAATTAGCAAAACACTCTATCGCGGATAGATTTGTATAATATGATACCAGTATTTGCAGTGGGTACAATGGAAGTGCCTTGCCAGTCAAGAGCATATTACCACACTTCCAATCAAAAGAAGCTTCTTTGCATCTTATACGCCGTATTTAGGACAAAATTCTGGCGTGAAGCCGTCGGGATCAGGCTAATAACACTTAACTTTATGCAGACAATTATCCCAGATTTTACATGTGGCCATTTCTTTTGCCCAAGGATTGGAATGCATTTAAAAGCAATCATGATAGAGAATTATACCTAAGGTCTGTTTTTCTCACAATATCTTTAAAATATTGGAAACATAAGTTGTTTAAACGAAAATAAAAGGCGAACGCAGATCCAAGCCACTGTCCTCTTTTGCGAAATGATGAATTGAAACCCTCTCACTTCTCAGAAGGGTAAAAGACACACCACGCCTCACAGATATGTGTCCTGTACTCAGCAATGCAAGATTACCGAAAAGCTCTGCAGACGAATGCACTTGCGGATCCAGTATTTTCTAGGAGGCGTGGGGCTTCTGGGAGCGTTTTCAATTCATTTAGTGTGCGACCGGCCACGCGAGAAAATTAATCATCCACTAGCTGCTCTAAGAGGCATGTCTTCGGTTTATCTGATTGCATTCAGCGAAAATTTCCGCGTTGGGTCACGTGGGCACAGATAGCGCTAGACCACAAACACGCTTTTACACCTTGGAATGATAAAAAAATTAAAACGATTAAAACGCGTATCTCCACGTTTCCATAACCTGTGCGTGTACATGACAAGGGGAATCTTTATACGGATAAAAACCGCCATTGAAATATACTGGTTTTTCATTATATCTAGGATTTCCAACCAATTATCTATTCACCTTTTAGTAAAACCATCATACTGGCACTGGAACATATCATTCCAGCCAATTTAGTTATATAAATGATATTATTTGCACTGGGTATATAATAACGGTTCCTTGAAAATTGGCTTAGTTACGCCTACCTAATATTCGAAAATATCTAAATGTATGAGTTTTTTCGCCCTTTCCAATACATTCAAGCAATGATTTGGTTACTTACGTTCGTCTTCACCCCCCCTCCCCCACCCACCCACCCACCCACCACCTTTCATTCGCCTTCTTTAATTTCAACGAATGCCATGAGTAATTACGTTAGTTGCTTATTTCTCCTTCCCGTTCAACCCTTCTTATCATTTTAATTAAATTATAAAAAAATTAACTTATATTTTTAACGTTTGTGTTTTATCTATCCCCCCCCCCATTCCATTCCAAGACTCCTTTCTTTATCTCTTGCGCTGAATGTCTATATTTGTCATTTTAGTCTCCCTCGGTGAATTCATCAACAGGCTACGGTTTCATAAAAACAACTAGGTTAACATTGTGTTATCTTAAATAATCCGCTTCTTATTTTGAGTTCCTAATAGAAGCGTTCGCTTACGTCAAAACAACTTGAAGAACTCAGTGACAGGATAAAAGCGTAACTGAATCTCAGTTACTGAGATAGATAAAAATATTTGTATTGCAAAGAAAATAACGTATATAAAAGTTGATGGAAAGTTCCAGGCGCCGAGTGTGTTCCGGGACGCGTATATACAGTATACATAGTTCATACTGAATGGCACTTATATCATTAACGTGGCACTTATATCATTAACGTGGTGGTGTATATTTTCTTTCATGTGTCAATTATGCCTTTGTTAAGATGGATTGTATCCATTCTGTGTTATTTATCACTGTTTTTCAAAGTGTGTCTCTATATTCTAGGTCATTTTGACATCTTGTTCTTTCTTCTCAAGCAGAGTGAAGTCATAAGTGATTTTTATTTCTTTCTTAGATCGAAATTATTAACCACCTTGAGCAAAGAGACAGGAATGATTCCATTATTCACCATTTAACAGATCATATATACACTAGGCATGAAAAATATCCATACCTTTTCTTTAAACGTTTCATTCTCCAATCTGTCTATAAACTGTCCCTCCATGCCGTTTCAAACCATTCTCATAATTGAAAGTGTTAATTACGTCTGTAGATTTATCTTTTAAAAGTCTAAAATAATAAATATTCAATTAATTACACAAAATATGCCAAATTCTGGTTATTCGTTAGTAAAGGACATAACTCTTTGCCCTTGCTGGACAAATTGTACCTTCTAACGAATAAGAAGACCTCTACTGCCGATAAAACGTCCAGTTAGACCTTGGCCCTTTTAGCAGTACTCAACAGGGCTTTCCCTTTTCTGGGTTTCAAGAGAGGATGCGTCAATTTTACTGCTCTTATTGGTTGGCCAACTAACCGCATCGATAGGAAAAATGTTCCAGACTAAGTGTTCAAATCATGGCGTGGTGTGCAAGGAATACATGTACAAAGTAAGCTGACCCAAAAGTACTTACTTTGGGACATTTGGGGTTTATAACTCTCCCAATACTTTACACTCGCATAAATGGAATACACGTAGCATGTTCATTTCTAAACGAATTTTCCAGCCAGACAACATGGACTAAATATAATCTAACACCATATTCGATTCATGTGCTGTATCTTTGCCCTTGAGTACAGCTGAGATGAATAAAGAGGTCATATACTTGGTCATCAACTGTTACCGAGATAAGGCAATTACTTCAGATCAATTCACCTTAATTATTTACAGAAATAACGTAGTTGCTTTTTTTAAAACGGGAAATACTGAAGAAATCAAATGAGAACGACAGTCATCAATCAACTTACATGAACATACTTGGGCAGAAAGTTATCTTTAAAGAATTAATGATCTGAGAAAATTACTTTTGCCAATGAATAAAAATGACGATAACACTATGACTTGATAGATATAAGGCAGGTGGTACATGTGGTACTTGCACGTCCTGCGCCCACGGCTGCGAGCCGACCTTTATTCATTTAGGCAAGGACATATTCAAACTAGGGCCGTATCTGCGAAAAAACATCAAAATCCCGTGTCTTACCTTTAACATAATTTTTCCATAAAACCAGGGGGCATAATCATCAAATTGGGAACTTTCACAAAATAGTTGAATAATTTTGAGTTCATATGAGAGGTATTCATAGAGTCAGCTCAAAAATTATGAAATTTTATGATACGTTTAATAAGAACTTACCCCCCAAAATGAAACAAAACGTTTAGGGGGTGAACGTTTCACATAAATAAAAAAAGCATCCCCTTCAAAAAGGTATCTTTGAAGCATTTTTACGAGCAGCGAGTTTATAGTCTGTATTTGTCAAGATATAAGATAAAAAGCCAAAACTAACATTAGGAAACTGTATGAATTTTCCAGCATGATGAATGTCCGGAAATCGAGAGTCTGACTTTATTTTTTACGATTAGATATGCAGCATCCATAACTCTATCTCTATTTCAAATGAGACCAAATGATTGAACATGCCGTTCAAAATGGCAAAGAGAAAGTCCGGATATCGTTAAATACCCAAACAAATTACTGAACGTTTTAAACGGTTCCACAAAGAGGAAATTGGTTGCTCAGAGGTGGCTCAAATGAGATAAAAAAGGGGCCACAAGCATGTCGAGGTTGCAAGACGAATGCGTTATGATTGACCATGTGTCTCCATGCAATTGGTGTGTCTCTTGGTCAAACAGAGGTGGCCATACAATGTAGTTTCCTTTAGTCGCCTACGATGACGCAGAGAGAAGGCAAAATTGTTACCAAAACATTGCATAAGGAGTCGCCTATCTTTGCTGTGAGGAGGCAAACAAGGAAAGCAAGCAAAAAGGGACGCACTTGTCACTTGCAGCTCAACAAATGCTCAAAAGCGTACAGATTGGCGGGGGAGGGGGGGAAAAATGAGCTGAAACAGTTTAATGAAACATCATCATTTTCTAGTTTTGGATGCCATTGGGCGTCCTGGACATATTTGCAATCGCTCATAAGTGGTACAAACTCGCAGTCGAGTGTGGACCTAACTATTTGAAGAAACTGGTTTGTATCTCATTCCAGTACATCAAATTGGCCGAAAAGATATTCTACTCACTTGCGCCGAAGTACCTTATTCAAAGAGTACTTGATTTAACTGGTTACCCTGAAGCAAATAGCCATTGATTACCACGCACGTGTATAGGTAGCTTCTCTCCACAAATAGAAAAAAAACCGCTTAGAATATAATCTACAGGTGGTCAAGCTCATTTACAATTAACAAATATGTCTAGGCAATAAAATGAATCAAGTCGGAAAAAACTTCAGAAACCTAATCTTTTCATGGTTTTTTCTACACATCTTAACGTGTAGGCCTTTTACATTATCACACGTAGACCCTTGTTTAATGATAAAAGGAAAAAAGATTATGTGACTTCAGGAGTAATGTAGTTGCTCGATTACGTTTTTCCCTCAAGGCACCAGATGAAAAACAACGATTTCGGCTCGGAAATTGTTGGCCTTTCTGCAAATGCAAATTTGAAATAACCAACTGCGATGAACATTCATTTGTTTTGTTGAAAAGCCTTTACCTATTGCATCAAAGGCATAAAGGATCCTTCTGAAATTCGCCACACCACAATATGTAATTTGAAGAAATGTGTGAATCAGTATTGTTTTATCATGTCCCCACATATCAATGGCTATAAAAATAAAAGTGCATACTTGACCTTAACCATTGAGAGGAACTTAGGCCAATTCACTGGAAGTGTGAAGGAAATGCATGTCGATGCCACGGNCTATTGCATCAAAGGCATAAAGGATCCTTCTGAAATTCGCCACACCACAATATGTAATTTGAAGAAATGTGTGAATCAGTATTGTTTTATCATGTCCCCACATATCAATGGCTATAAAAATAAAAGTGCATACTTGACCTTAACCATTGAGAGGAACTTAGGCCAATTCACTGGAAGTGTGATGGAAATGCATGTCGATGCCACGGCTTAACTCATCATCCTTCTGCAATCAGTTATTTGATTTTTTAAAAATCCAGGTGGTGGTTCTATTAAATAAGAAGACTAAAGCCTTGATTACATTTATACGGGCGCCGTGCGATGAAATTGTCCGTGCAAATTTTTTTTTTTTTTTTTTTTTTGAAATCGTAAGGAGCTACGGCCTACGCCGAGTATGTCTACAATACATGGCCTTCAATCCGTACGAATCCGTGCGATTTTGCACGGCCACCGTCTACCTCCGCTCAGACGCCTTACGAAAGGGGTATTACGGGCGGTATACGTGCACCGTACTGGCATCGCAATTAAATGCAATCTAGACTTAAAGTCTGTACACCACAATATCGGCGTCGACAAGGGCCAATTTTTGCACTGTGTGTCGTTATCTTTACCGTGGTTAAACGAAATTCAGTTCAGATATAATACTACTTGTCACCTGCACTTTATATATATGTTTGATTTTATTCCACCTTATTCAGGTTAAACTTAATCTACAAGTAAGGTCATCAACGCAAATGATAACTTTCTGAGCAAAAAGGTTTGCTCGACAACGTACAAACCCAAATTAGAATAAAGTAAAAGAGGATGCACTTATAAGTATACAACTCGTACTTACTCAGGCATTTTCCCTGCTGTGTTTGCAGCTAGATGATCTGGAAAACGGCAGGTTTTTTATGATGCTTTCGTGATAGCTGTACTGGACATGTACCATCATTTTAACAGAGCCGGCGCCTGAGAGGAAATTTATGTGATGGGTACGTCACGCCATCTGGTGGGACAAAACTGAATCAATTTAACATTTGCATCTCACATCGGAGCACATAACAATAAGGTCATATTTTGAAAAATGGTGACACCATCAGACTGGCGTACCCGTCATATATCTGCAATAGTTATTTGAATTTTTTTATTTTTCTGCTGTCGTAAGTTCGTTTTAATGCCTCTTTCAGTCATTATTAAAGGCACATAACGAGAGTAAGGCCGTTGTATATATACGTATATATGGCACAATTCAACATTTGTCAAAATTTGCAACACTTTTCTTCTTTTTTATCACCAAATTATACCATATACCGTGTCTGAGGTCTTAGTATCGCAATAATTTTCGTAATGGAGATGGAAATCGTTGCATTTCACTTGTGAAGGTTTAGATAAAAAATTTAGAGCTCAAAATGGGTTTATAAATATCAATTTTCTCGGCGCTTTTGGATATTCTGTAACGTGATGTTAAAACAGAATTGTTGAAAATACCAGGAAAATCCTAATTTTGCTAGGTAAAGGTCTACCTCACACTGTCTTTTTTAAAAAGATCTAATCTTCTTTATCCCCGCACTTTTGTGACAAATGATATATATTGCATACCTCTCCGTTAATTCGTTTTACTTACTAACACGTGTCTTACTGGATGAACCGTATAAGGAAATTTTGATGTGAACGTTATACTGTCAGTGCAGGGGCATCGATATGCAGTTCAAAGTACAATGAGTCACTCCTGAAGCGCTTAACCACGAAACTTTTTATGACCTTAACTACCTTGACCTTTACTACTGTGATTAATAAACAAATTACCGGAATATCCGTTTACAAACTCACTTGCATGGTAAAATAATTGAAATCTATTGCTTTTTGTAGAGTAATGTGCGTTACTTATTCTTCAAGTCTCGGTCAAGAGTGTTTTTGTTTTCCAATGGAGGGATTTATTAGGATACGATAATATTGATTTTAAAATATTTTCCATATAACGGATCTTGTTGATAATACGACCGATGCATTTTCTAGAATGCCAAATGTGGTTCATCAATTGCCTTACATAGTGCCTGATTTCTTAGAATGACGGAAATTTCAAAAGGTTATGAAAAACCGTGAGTTTTATTTGTCATTACCTTATGTTCAGAGAAGTATACATGTATGATAAAACTGACACTCAGCGTTCGACGGTCGTCGCAAACTGACATGAAGTGTCCAAGAATAGGCCTACTTACTCTCCACTTATTTCAAACACGTGTGTTTTGAAGCACGCCTTTGATTTATCTTTAAGGTATTCATGGCCAATTAGCTAGCACAGTGTATGTTTATATTATCAATCCTCGCTACAAGAGATAGACTTAGTGATGACGTAGCTGTGCAAAAATCCTCGCCTGAATATGCACAGCTAGAGCTAAACCTGTGATTGTGTAGTGGACAGCTCTGGCAGAGGGAATATTTTCAGCCCTTACGAGAACGACCACATGCACTCAAATCATTGGCCTATTCTCTCGCTCGCTCTTCCCATACACAATTGCTGGTCTTCTTCATACAACTGCAGATTGTTGGAACATTAACAGGAATATCTGAGAAAAAGAGTTATTTTCTCCAAATATTATATATAAGTTATATGGTGTAATCCTAGAAATAGATACTTGTTAAAAGAGAGCCAGACAGAGTGAGGCATAGACACTGGTGTGTAGCAGAAACGAAAATGTTACGGATGGAATTAAAAGCAAAGTATTCTCTGCTATCTTTGAATTTTCTCTATTTTTCCCTTTCTATGTTAGCATCCATAAGGTATATTTCAAAATATTAATGAAAATTAACCCCATCCTCTCTAAAGAGACAACCTACTTCAAAATGAAAAGGCACGATGATCAGATCCTCATACAAGACTTTAACAGAGAGAAGAAGACTAGACCTGAGTAACGAATATATTAAGGGCAGCCTTTTAAGTGTAGATCTCGGTGGAGTCATGCACTATGAAATAACTAATGACGTCAAGGTAATGCGCCTGACCCATTTTTGCACGTAATACCGCCTTGCACAATCCTTAACCAATACCCCCTTTATCGGATGTGTTTATAATGCATACCTGTATGTTTAAAATCTGGTTATCTGGCTTCACAATCGAACTTAAGTGGAAATTTAGTCCTTACTTATTTAGTCCATAAATTTAATTTGCACTTAAACCGGTGAAAAAGTAAAGGCAGCTAACACCCCAATCAGTCGTTTGCCTTAATCAGCAACTGTTTTGTTTTTAGTAAATGCGGTATAGTATCCCCATTTATATGGTTTATCCTTTATGATCCCAGTTTATACGGTTATACAGTTAAAAAAAGGCATGTTTAAATACCCTGCAAAGCTACTAACCGTTCTCAATTCAAAAAGCTTCAAATAAAAATATATGACGTCGATATTTCTTTCTGAAAAGTCAAGGAGACATGGCAGTCTAAATCAATTATGATAAGTTAGAAATAAGTTATTTAATTGCAAATAATACAAAGCATCTTATCAAAGTGCAGGGACGGACCGAGCAATGTTTTGTAAACAGGAGAAAATCACATGGTTTCTCGCAGAATTAGATTTGGCGCGAAAATCTCTCATAGAAAGCCTCCAGACTATTGACATTGCTGATGTGTCTACCAATCAAATACTGCTGTTAAATTGTGGTTCGCCTTAATTACCAGAGCTGCTGTTTCAAGGACAATGCCCTCCCTTAGCCAGACCGGAGAACGATTAAAAGCCATCCGTTCACATCGTTCGAACTTAGAGATCCTTCACCACAATCCCTTCCAGATGAAACAGTCAGTTTCAACAATAGCACAGCCCAATCTACTGAGATTCATACTGACTAAGTAAAAGCGTAGTATTTTCTAAAATCATTCCACTTCCGTACTGCCGTAAAGATATAATATCATTCCTATTTTGAAAGCTATTTCGTGGAATTTATTGTATCACTTCTGATTTAAAGTAGGTAGTTTTTATGAGAATGTTTTCATTGTAAGCAGCCAAGGTTAGAAACAGTCTTCATTCGGTTCAGCTTGTTGTTGATCGAACATATTTTCAATGTCCTTGTACTCTTATCCAGTCTTCAAGCTAATCAATATTGTGTTGCCTGAAAGTGAAAATGATTACATGCAGTACCAAGAAAAAGATATGATATCGTGATCTTGCAGACATTTTACAGAAATGATCGCTCTGTTCCCGACATTTATTAGACTTATTGATAATAAATATCAATAACGAATGAGTGCATTTTGTCTCTTTTCTGCTAAATATTGCCAAAGGTCAAATAGAAATTTGACGTAGGGGACGAAACTACTATCAATTATTATATCAAAATAATGTTGTCCAAGAACTGGAACATGTGTTTCCCTCCCTATTTTTAATTCCACCGGTCATTTAAGTCTATGATTACGACCACAATTCATTCACTATGCAGCGGTACAGCTTAGGTCCATTAATGGTCGACAAATGACATGCGCCCCTCCCCCCTAAAAGCGAATGAGTTTATTATCTTTATCCGTCACAGTGACCCCTACTAATTCTGCCGCCGACAAGCGCATTGCCAATTTAAAGCGCATCCTATCGTTAATGCCGGATGTGGGTTGCCGTTAATAGAAAGATGAATCCGGACAATTCAAACACACACCACATCACTGCGGATGTTTCTCCAATGAATCAGACCCTGTGACGTAAAGGCTGTTTGGACATTGCTTATCAATAATATAAATAGGCGAATTAACTTGGATTTTTTGAGAAATTGACGACAGAAACGCGTCACTTTGTGAGCATGATAGATGGTCTTTTTTCTATGATTCTGAGTCTTCTGATATGTTTCCATACTAGTGTCTTTATCCAGCTGTGTTTATTTAATATTAAGTACATTTTTTGACAGATAGCTATGCTGTTGAGTTGGCAATCTAAGGCTATGCAATAAAAAGGCCGCATGGACACATTCTTCGACTTTTACGGTTGCTTTGACTCTATTACAAAGAGTCATCCTTGATCTTTGCAAATCGGGGCATTTCTGTTTGCTGCTTAAAACGAGCTAGAGCTTGTCTCTAGACAGCTCTGGCTTATGCAACTGAACACAGAGATCACAACAATAACAATTATAATAGACAAAATCCTACGTAAGATCTCTTTTTATGGCTTATACACTGTATGACAGTATAGAGTGTAGCGCTATGTTGGGTAAACAACAACATAACCCAAATGCAACTGGTATTAAAGCTGATCATAAAACCATGTTCCTGCAGTACCATCATATATACCGGTGTGACAGGAACAGTAGTCAGCTAGGAACCGTAGTCAGTTCCCCATTACTTTGTACAGGTGACATTCGTCCCATATACTAACCCCAATACTCTGGCTAACCCTAAGCTGCTCTTATCAAATGGGACCTCGAGCTAACATTCCTGTCACACCGGGACGCCGATGATGCCGATGGTTAAAGGGTTCAAGTGTTTATTTACCAGAATCATTTCTTCTTACAAACACACGGATATTGACATGTGCATACGCTTCTTTTTGAGTTCTAAGATAAAGTGGAGCATTTGTATCCCATTTTTTTTAAGTTCATTGGCCAGGTCCGAAATCATAATCATAATAGACATCATCCTTGACGAGGCTGTCAACACTGCGTAAGATCTGAAGAGAATAGTACACGTGCCAAATCTGCACGAGTACCTCAATTGGGTTCGTCAACATAAGCGAATCTGGCCTTTTTTCAATCTGTGATTGGAATTAAGGAATCAAGATAGAAAGGAAATGGAAAATCGTGCGTGTTTTTGCAGACATGATGTGCAACTGCAGGACTGAAATAGCCCCATAGAGTCTGCCTTCTAAAATTAATTTGACGTGCGTCTCAAAGTATTTATGGGGCTTTAAGACCAATACTTCATTCATTTCTGAAAAATGAAAGATGGATGCGTTAATTTTCTTTTGAAACATTTAAATACGATGACCTTTTTTTACGTGATCGATTCATACGCCAAGTTTCGAGCAATGATGGGGTATCTAGGTTGTGCGTTGGCATGCAGATCCAAAATGGCGGACCAAAGTGGATCAGTAAAGATCAACACTTTATTTTTCCTTAAGTATAACTTAAAAGAGAGATTCATGTAGCTTCGAAAGATTTAAAAACACAATGAGCTGACTGCACCAAATAGATTCATGTGTTATGTAAGAGTTGGTCGGATGGGCTAGTGGTTAGAGTGGCGAATCCCAGTTATTGGGGCCTTTTCGGTTTGGGTCAAAATTCGTGATCATGTTACCCAAGTAAATAAACACCTTTGATGAGGTTATATAGGATAGATAAAAAAATTGAGTTAAACTATATAGTTTGATTTATAGAAAACTTTGCCTCCGCCAAAAAGAAATTTTGACTACTAATGATATTCATGTGGCATTTGGTACGGCAATACAAGACGTCGGAAAGAAACGCTTTGCAGTCTTCTGGATAACGACATTTCCCAGACTACTGAAACCTCTCAGCAGTTGATCATTTAAGATCACAACAGGACCGACTGCCAGACAGTTTAGGTAACAAAAGGATTTTTGAACAAGTTGGCTCCTAGTCCATGAAGTATCTGAATCGTATTTACAATACACTGTTCGATATCCAACAGGCTTAACAATGGGGCCCGTCTTGATGGTCAAATACAATAGCTATATTTCAGAAGGCTACAGGAAGTCACTTCATTCGGTAAAGCCACCTTTACACTGGACTGCGTCCTTTCTGCGTCCAGTAGTACGGCCCCGTTTGAGAGTAAAAAAATATAGGCCTATATATAACAACTGGCCTGTCATTGAGCATTCATTCTGCAACCAAAGCGATACTTGTGCCTCCTTTCTACGACCACACCGATTCCAGTTTCATGGTCGCACAAAGGACGCAAAAAGGACTCCGTCCAGTGTAAAGGGGGACTTAAAGAAATAAAGTCAAGGCATACAGGCATTATGATCGAAAAAATATATATATACATGTAGTCTGAGAGCAGTAAGCAAAGGTTCAGAGAGATGAGGACTAAGTGTGACGATGGCATTGACTTCTACTTTAGTTCTTACGCGAGGTAGAAACCACAATACCTTTATGTTATTTCATACTCTTTATTAACTACGTACTTTCTAGCTGGTTCCTGCGCCGCCTTCCTTCTAACAATATTTTTTTCTACCTCATTCAACATCCAGCGGCTTTCTCCCCGTTTACATTACGTGCCACTGTTTAAGTATCGCACATTATGACAACATACCAATCAACAAAGCATAAAGTAATTTTTCTTCAATCACCAGTTGAAATTGACAGCTAATATAACCTCCAATATTTCGATGTCTCTCACAGCATCTTCATCAGGAAATGAGTCAATCCAGGAGATAATACTTGCCCCCCTCTCCCACCCACTGTCTGAAGAGGCATCGAAATATTGGGGTTCATTTGTGCTGCCAATATTAACTGTTGATTGAAGGAAAAATGACTTTATTCTTATAACATAACACAGCTGATGAAATTCTTCTGTGATGTCTATGAAATCTACAGAACACTCTCCTTCCTCATCCATAACAGTTAATTAAAAACATTACATAAGTAGGCAACTAATCAGCCTTTCCAAGAGATCACAAATGAAATGGAATATAATATGCTTGCTCCACCCCTCTCAAATTTAGGACGATCATTTTTGTATCACCTTTAGAGTCAAAGCTTTCATGTACTAGAAGATAGAACTTGAATTGGCATCGAGTACATATTAATCGAATTATTAAGGGAATGGTTGAGTTTTCAGAGTCAAAAGTTAGAGGCGTTTTTTTATCCGTCCAATACATATCTTCGGCTTCAGCTACACATTGGAAAAGACCCCAATAGCGTGATAGCTTTAGTGAAGCCCAGTTGAAACGGATCTGCCTTTCAAGTGTCTATGCAATTAAGTCAACTCAGTGACTGACCTGGACTGTTTGTCATATAACCGAAGTAAAAGTACACATCACTTCTGTCACCTTTCTTAATCAGATTTTATGAAAGCCATCATGTTATATTACATTTCGAAGAAGGCCCATATATCTGATTTAGCTTACTTTATACATTCGTTGCGTTGTGTTTGCCTTTGTTGTTGGGTGCATGGTTTATGTGGAGTAGACAGCTCCATAAGCCCACATCACCAATAATACACGTACTAAGAAGGCAGAAATATGCGTTGATTTTGCTACTTCCTGCAACAACCTCTCATCTCTTTCATAATTCAGAAAGTCAAAAAAACATACACCAAACCAGCCTCAAATTTGCCCCCCAGACACCAGTATTAATTGTGTCAACCATACGTGCACGTATGTCGGTCAAATGGTCAGCACGAGGGAAAGGGAATGGAGGGTTGGAAGGAGGTAGAGACACTACCTTTTGCTTGCTTACTTTACCTGAAATACTGTTGCCTGATGATTGATTGCAAGATAACTGCACAGGTAATTAAACAGAGTCAAGAAGCACACGAAAATTCATCGTGTAATATCATATTCGAAATAAGAAGATCGATAAGTGGAAATTTGTGCGTGTTCCGTTTACAATTTGTTGAGTATAGAAACACGTTACTTTTCCCAAGGCATTTGCCTTGGAATGTGTAAGTATTCTTTTGGCTGATCTTTTAGGTAAACCTTTCCGTAAAATTAAGCATCTGTAAGGCTTTGTGAAATGAACCGCCAACGGTAAATTCTTCAAACGTTGATGTGTCCATTACTCCATAGGATGGACTTAATTTAAAACACAGAAGGAAATATTCGAATGAAGTTGCCGATAGTAGCTCAAACACGTACCCTGACCTTGCCTTTTTTTATATTCTTTTCGTTTAATTCACTCGAAAATATCTGGGGTTTTTTTTCAGTTTGGTACGCATAGATGTAACCTGAATTAATAAAGCAATGTATCAATGACAGTAAAGTAATTTTATATTGTGTCAAAACGAAAAGTATGATAAATGCTCGTAATGGGCCATGTATCATGTTGTCGTGGCTGAGATATTTGATACATGCAAAGCATAACGTTCATATGTATGATTAAATGTCATGTAATCGAGTCCTTAGATCTTGTAGAATTTCACCAACGCAGGTGCAACATTCTATTAAGAAGTTTTATTTCAGCTATTCGATTCCAAACAAAAAACGGATATTGCTCTCCATTGCCAGATAGTAGATATTTCTCTGGCTAATTTTTGTGCTGTTAGAACTTTGGCACAGAATTTCAGAAATGGGGTCATCACCCACCTGGTTTCTGAAAGGATTTTCGTTCTTGTTTATAGACACAATCAGGCAGTGTAAGTTTTATGCAGTCACCTATCAGCCCTATCTGGTGCGAGGACAAAATGATGAAGTACATTTACAGTAGTTCCCAGAACCATAACGATAGTAGAGATAGGTCAAGGAAAGAGATAAACATCGTACCAATGTATCAATATCAAATTACTCCCTTGAAAAAAAGCAGTGATCTTTTTAATATACGAGAAGTGAAAGAGTCAGGTGGAATTTACATGTAGAAACGCAATTCACATCTGCGGCTTTGTTCCAGATATCTAACTCCTTTGTTCAAATAATCTGTCCACCACAATACCAACCGCCGCACGTGTGTCGCAAGCAGGTTTGTGGTAAACATAAGGAACATGTGAACGTAAGAAATATGACTAGCTCAACCTGTCTTTACTATGCTCCAAATTTGGACAGCTCGGCTGAACAGCTTTCTTGAATTGACAATAGGGGCAGCATATTTATCTCCAGTTTGGCTTATAGTGATGTCTTGAAAGTTAGTCTTGAGACGCCCATTTTTTAATAAAAAAAAAAATAAGATGTCTAATGAGGGCAAGTGAGGAATTAATGAACCGAATTTGGTGTACAAAGCACTTTGCCAAGAGAAGTGATGTCGTAGAAGGTGTAAATACCCGCCATTAGTACAAAAAAGAATACGGTGACAGGATTATTCCTCCGATACCCTTTAAAAAGGGTACCCTTTAAAAAACATTTCTTACAACATCTGCGATCCCATATCTTTGGCATGTGTTGGGCAGAATCGACACATAAGTGTCACCAAACGTTTTCGCATTCAAATGTATTTGAGGTTGGATATTTGAAGGTCTGAATCTCTGCATTTTCAAGGACATTTTAAATACAAATAGCTGCACGTGGCAAGTTACAGATTGTGGTGCACCCGACACGTGTTTGGGATGTATGACTGTAAGATGTAAAAAAGTAAAACCAATAGATAATGCGCAGACAGAGACTTTTTTCTCATTCTTTCAAGTATTAATGCCATTCAATTAGTAATTTGAACTTGTGTGAAATGATATAAGTTACTAATTTGAAAACATGATGCTAGCACAATGGCAAATGTTTGGTACTGTAATGTTGATTTACGGAAGAATATCACATGTACGATCTATCGAAAACAAAATGACGTCAACAGATTCATGCCTTATAAAGTTGATATGTGATAAATTCTTTAAATATTCCCATTGAAATAACTTTTAATATCTCTCTCTCTCTCTCTCTCTCTCTCTCTCTCTCTCTCTCTCTCTCCTAAACCATTAAAATATTGAGAAAAGGATTACTTCTACCCATATAAATGAACTTCTTTATGGAAAATTAGGGCACACCACACACTCATGTTCCTCGGTACTTCAGTGAAAGAAGAACTTATATATATGTGTTAATCTATTTTTGTTACATCTACTCTGTCAACATTAAAAGTCGACTTAAAAAGACTGAAAGACCTATCTCTATCTCCTTTTTTACATCAACCTACCAAAAGGGCAGGATGTTGAAGCTGGTTTGGAAGCAGAGCATTGGGTTAAGGATTACCAACGAAACGCGATCAGTCTATCTACGATATAAATAAACAAACAGTCGCGTACCGCGTCGCGTGGGGAATGAAGAGGTGGAAACTCTTTTAACTAAAAGAAACAGACTGCTTTTACTTCCGGTTGAGGACAAACCAGCAGACTGCATCTTTTTCAATTTCTGAATTTAAGATCTTCTAATAATTTACGGCATGCTTAGTACAATGCTTTGCTTTCAAAACTGCTCCAACCCCCTAGCTTTTGGAACTCCTCTTGCATGCGAATGACGAGTGTGCTCATGCAATGTAAATTATTTCACATGGCTTTTTGTTTCGCCAACGGATCACAGTGAATAAGATGACATATCTTTGTTCATTAAGAGAAGGTACCTTTTTAATGGAAAGGCTGAAAAGGGTTTGTTAATTTTTGTCAAGATTGTATAGGCTTATAACAAAATTGAGGAACGCGACGCATTATCCAAGGGGTTTCTTGAAGACGTTCCCGGGGTTAACAGTCAGTATTCCTTTTCTTTGAACATAATGTCCTTATTCTTATATCTCAGGCTTCTGTCGCCTGGGGATCTGCCATGTTGTGGATAGGAATGTTTCACGTTTCAGTCATTTGCTAAAACTTTTGTTCTGCATGACTTATTTACTGGTATTTTCAGTATTACTTAGATTATTTTGGTCCTTATTTTAATTTTTGCATGATGGATGTAAACAAAACAGTATAATGTGGCCTTTTATTCAGAATTCATTGTGTTTCTGTCCTTCAAAAGAACAAGGCATTCTAGTGTTTGAAGCAGATTTTAGAGGAACATTCGGTGGTTTGACTTGTGAAAATGTTATTTATATAAAATATAAGCTCCGTCTTTTTGAATGCCTCGTTTACTCTGCAGTGTGTTGAAAATCAGCATATGCATATCAGGAATATTCGTGCTTTGAGTGTTCTTAAATATTCGCAAATAGAAGGACAAACTCCAGTACATTCAAGATGATAATTAGTAATGACATATTGAATGGTGATAAAGTTGATTTAACTCATAGTGCACTGTGAGCCGTCAATGTACCTGAACTCAATAGCAAAGAGATCCATTAAGATGGTACAAAACTTTCAAAATACCCAGCAAGGCAATCAAATTCCGGTAGGTCAATGTGGCCTGCCGGTTGCAAGGCAATCAGGTTCCGGTAGGTTAATGTGGCCTGCCGGTTGCAAGGCAATCAGGTTCCGGTAGGTCAATGTGGCCGGCCGGTTGCAAGGCAATCAGGTTCCGGTAGGTCAATGTGGCCGGCCGGTTGCAAGGCAATCAGGTTCCGGTAGGTCAATGTGGCCGGCCGGTTGCAATTCCACCAGGTGGTCACAAGGGCTCAGCAGAATCAAGCTATTGTCTATAACCGTACATATATTTTAACGACAATATAATACGGAGTTTACAGCATTTTTAAAAACTAAAAAGTCCATTTTTTGATAAAATTGTCTCAACTCTAGGGATAATACTGTTTCTCATCTGTCCCTGGTTGTCAAATCTGGTTTCCCTTTACAAAATTCAACCACACACCACGTATTATTGTGGTTTGAAAGACCTTTAATTTACAGACGCTATTTAAATTTACAAATGGCACGTGTTGGAATTATCACGTTTGCTTATTTCCAAGACACGTTTCTCTGTTATTTGTAATGTAACGAATGCAAAAACTAATTGAACCTTTTAAACGACTTGATGGCATCCTCACAAAAGGCACGTGTTTAAATTATCACGTTTCTTCTCTCTATAACACAACTCTTTATGACTTAACTGTAACTCTATCACGAAAACTAATTTGCGGGAATAAGTTCAACTGTTGGGGTGACGCCCAACCATTATAACTGCAAATGGCGCGCAGTGGATCTATCACGCTTTCTCTCTTCTAGGACACAATTTGTTAGCTATGTAATGCTAAACTCTGGCGTGAAAAACGATGTTTCATTTTTTACCTTTTATCTAAACTGTTTGAAGCTATTAATCACGTTGCTCTCTTTTTTCTTTCACCCACATCACCACGTGCGAAATTCAACATGCCCACGTGTGGCTCTACATGATTTTTCATCACTAGAGAAAAGTAAGAAACGCTGTTCCAAAGGCGACCGAAAAAGAATTCCTGCAATTTCCAGGCACTGGAATATCTAGAGTTATTCGAAAGTGAGGAGAGATTCATCTGTGGCATAGGCTACGGCGGCCTGGACAGGGTCCATTACAACAGCACGTGGCAACAGCAGTGGTGCGGGGTTGTTAGGTGGAAACACTGTAAAAAGTGGACGGAGAAAAGGAAAGTTAAATGGACTATTTAAAAATATGTTGGCAGTAATTCAAACCTAAATATACTAGTACACACTTTACCCCAAGAAAGAAACATCAGATATTAGTCATGAACGATCAGGACAAAATACCATAAACATTATTGCCAGACAAAGCCAGACACCAACTGATTTACATATAATAACCATAAAATAATTGAAAGTAAAGACCCAGATTCAGCAATTTATTGAAACTTTAATTTTTTGTCGAAAGACTAACAAAAAAAACTAATAAATAGATAAAAAAGGATGAATTAAGAAATGGGATAAGAAATAAAAAAACCCAGCTACATTCCAAAATGGCGAATTTTTTATCATAGAAGAGATGCCCTCTATCTCAAATGAAAAAGTCAAATTCAGGGTCATCACCGGCCTTTGCTTTGTCTTATTCCACCAGTGCAATTATTTCAGCGTAGAGGAATTTCGCAGAGCAGGCTGTTTGTTTCGCTGTTATTACAATCAAGCCATATTCCTACAGCCTTGTTTCTATTCCACGTGGCGTTGAGACACATGAAAGGTGCTCGTCTATATGGTCTTCCTTCCATCCAGTAAGTAGGACCGCTTATGGTGCTATTGGAACCTGCCCAGTACTTCTCGAGGCCGTTACCAGGGATCTTCCATTTCCCTCCCGCCCATACAAGACTGAGGTCCGACGCTATGAGGCATTCCGCAAATTATACTGTAAATACTAGACGGTCGTTTCCTTAACTGTCAATATACGGTTAAAATGTATCTTAATTATGTTGTTGTATCAGGTGATAAAATAATACATGCATGGCATTAATTGTGAGATATACTTGCCATTCCTAGTCAGTATGCCTTCAACCACAGTCTGTTCCGCTGCGGTGTTAATTTCAACCAAATAGCCGCCATATTGCTTGCACATCCTTTGGGCTGCGTCCCAAGTCATCAACTGCCTATTAAGCAGGTAGCAGCTGTTCCCAAAACGTACAAAGTCCTTGTGAGGACACCCAGAGATTCCTGGCATAAAAAACAACATGCAAACAGAACAAGTAATAACGAGAGAGAGAGAGAGAGAGAGAGAGAGAGAGCACATGATAACCTGAAGTAAGGAAGCAACACCGTGCATTTCAAACCAAACAGTGGAGTTAGTGTTCACTTTGTGCTGTAAAAACGCACACTTTGATAAGAAATTGTTACCTTCTACCGGGGTCGCAAATTATTATCATGTGCATTTTTTTCCAACGCACGGTGCAAAAAGAAAGTACCATCATTTAATTAGAAACATATCTGTGTATCTAGTGCGAATCAATCTGTGGCCCTGGTAGAGGGTAAGAAATTGTAATCCAACCTGCGCTTTTCAGCATACACATAAATCTTAAATACGGCGCATACAGGAAACGTTAGAGTGAAATGGTAGGTTTAAACAAGGAAATTGGCAATATTACTGTACTAAGCACTGAAAAGAGAAGATGTGGGGCTTGTTTCTAAAATTTTTTTTCTAAAATTCCTAACTCATTTACCCCACAAGAATATACCGTCATTTTGTAAAATTACCAAAAATAGTACGAATATCAACCTGTTGTCGAAACCAAAGTGGTCGTAGATGTGGTAGAAGTGGTCGTTATAATAGGGACGTGGTCGTAGTAGTTCTAATGGTTGGAATCCCGGGAGTGGTCTTTACCAGACTAACGCTTTTGCATTCCAAAACCTCTTTCTTCAAAAATGCCAGTGTATCTTGCGCCAAACCAATTTCTAGCTTCAAGTCGAATACGGCTGTAGAACGACGACCTATAATAGGAACCTTTCCAAACATATGGCTGTACATCTTATGACAGCCTTCGGCTTCCAGTTTCTGCATCAAGTTTTGGATCTGGAAATGCAGGACCCGAAGATAGATATACTTTCCAGAGTCGCTATTCGTCATCTGGGCGCGAACAGTCTTTTCAAACAATACGCAGACCAAGAACGAGAACAAAATACATAATACATGTACGGCTTTCCCCATTGTGCATGTATTTTGTGGCCTATTGGCACTTTTATGTCAAGGCCGCCCCACGTTAAGCAAGACGCGTACGTGTAACTGAACGGCTGTAGATACATATGTTAGAAACTCAAATTATTCACTAATCTACAGTACTCACCGACCTAAAATTTTGCGTTATCAAACTGTCATATTTCTCATCGCCACAACCACCGCCACTGAAATAGGATGCCTTCAATAGATAAAGGCCGCTTGTTTCGGCATCGGATCGCATTACCTCCGTTTCAAGTGACCAGGTAAATTATGCAAACTAAAAACGGCACTGTGGCGACGTTAAGGGCCTAGGTTATATTTGCCACGGACGCGCGTTTTTAATCGCAATGCCCCTATTCCAAGAGTTCTTAGTTTAATCCTGACAAATTTTATGCCTCTTAAACTCGCCAAAGGTGGAAGGGAAAAAGACCAACCATAATCACGATCACCCCAAGTTCACCGAACAACGCCCGGACTTGAAAACTATGCAATGCCATCTACGATAATGCTACAACCTCAAGATCTTTAAAATTCGTCAAAAGTTTTAGCTTGCCAAAGGCGCAGAGGCTTCGGAGACCGTGCGATTTCGTACGATTTCGCAAGGTCACCGCCTGCCTCCGTACAGACGCCGCACGAAGAGGGAAGTACGGGCAGAATACACGGCGTACGGACATCACACGGCATATGTAATTTGGGCTTTAGTTGACGAGGAATCCGTGAAAAGAACTGCATCATGGACGTCCAATTACGGCCTAAGCAAGCACTGCTAAGGGTAAACCATAATAACAATAATCGGTATTCTCCATCAAACTTATCTCTTGTTGGCTGAGGTAAAATCCCCCTTATTCATTCATTCATTCACCCCAAACGTTGTAACTACTGACTTTTTAGACCACTTTCTTGAATTACGTGGTATCCACCAAAAACCATTACCGTGTTTCGCATGTCACAAGTCTCCAAGCGTGACACTGAATTATAAGTGTTTTGCGTTTCCATACAAAAACGTTTAAAGGGATAATAGCTGTTCGTTTTGGCCAAAAAAATTAATTTTCCTGGAGTACACAACAGTTTTGCCATACTTACCAATGGTTATTGAATCTATTTCTACATTCAGAGTTAGTCCCTGGTTTTTTCTAAGTATTTTTTTTGTTATAATCTCTTAAGAGATTATTAGAGTATAGCCATCTGTGGAGGTCACGTGGTCCGATGACAAGCTCAGATATTGGGTGATATTGAGTTGTTTACAATGTTTTATTGTGTAATATAGATCTCATACGAAGAGTTATTATTCCTTTAAGCTTTGGCATATTCAATTTAAATGTTTATCACTCTCAAAACTATATTTTCTTAAATTAAAATTAAGAAAATATTGTCTCCGAGTCCTTCATACTGTTATCTTTACAAATCAAGCACTCAAACCAGCGGTCTGTGATAGAATATTTATCTCTGCAACAATCAAACAGCAACCGTGGATCACCAAACCATGAACGCAACCCGCTTTACAGTTCATTCTACATGTGTATTTTTATTATTCAGAGATCTCAGAATGTATGTTGTCTAACCCCACGAAACCGTAGGTAAATAATAACTATCAATATGTAAATGGTAAATCATCGTCCTAAGAAGGAATAGCATCCATATATAAAGCATCAACTTAAAATCGAATTCTATTTTGTATAATTATACATCTGATTGCATAGTATAACATGATCCGGAATAGACATAAAATGGTGACCTATTCTTAAGTTAAAATCTGCAAAAAGTGATCTTATTGCAACCTTCCTCATCAGCTGTGTAATACGCAAATGTAAATAACCAAAGTATAAATTGACTGTCATTTTACATAACTACCTTGACTGCAGCATTTTGTCCTACAGGATTGAGACCCCCGTCACATCTCAGCTACGGTCCTACTTAAAGGTACACAATTGAAGTTGGACCTTCATACAGCCAAATGTTTCATTTTCCTAGAAATTTCGACACAAGTGTTTATACATATATATAAACGTCTGACGCGCATTGCAAGCCCTAAACAGCAGCTTAAGCGATCAAAAAATTTTGCGGACCTTTAACAGTCATGGGCGAACCGTAATAAGTACATAAGACTTCCCAGTACAAACTAAATGACGTATGAAACTGGCTATTGCTTACTTAGTAAGTTGGTTTTGCTGTTGCTCGTAAAATGCCCACGGCATTTTCTAAATAAGAACTTTGGCTCAATTTATTTTAAATAAGACTGGCTTTTCATTATGAGCTAAATTATATAAACTATTACCTTTATTTGCAAATAATGCCATTTCTTCCCAGAGTTAGTGCTGCTGCAAGTTTCCAATCTGATTGCTTAATACTTTTTTTCGCTCTTTTAACATAATATGGTACAATTATAGCCAATGAACTGAAATACAGTCAAATATAACATTCGAAAATGGAATGTAGAGTAAGACAAACTGCTTCATTTCTACACTGATAATATTTATGTAACCTTCTCGGCTGCTCACACCTTACAGCACTGAATCAACATAATCGCCAACTTTCACTAGCACAACTCGGCAAGATTTCCTTCTTGTATGTCAAGTTTCATGGGTTCATATTTTTCAAATCTTATGTAATATGAACAACCAAATTCAGCGGTTTTCTATAGCCCCATGCCCCCCTTTCTCTGTAATTGTTTAGAGTGTTACTTCCGCCATATATATGGTAATTTCCCATATATGGTAATTTGAACAGGAGAACGGCAACTATAAAATCATTTGCCGTACACGTGTTGTACAACGTTAGAGGCCGGTAGTGCTACATGACTGCAACGTTATCACCTTTTTTCCGCTACCACACATCCTCTTTGGTTGTTCAATTGGTAACTATGCAGTTACAGCAAAATACCTTTTTATATGTACAATTGGAATACGATCAATATTTTTAACCAGCAAACACGCTTAAGAATCAGTTAGCTATAACAGTTTCTTACATTCTTGTTACATGAAAATAACTTCACTGTACGTCTCTAATTTAAGTATGTATCTAAACATTTAATCTCACTATTAATACTGTAGTAATTAGTCTAACCAAGCAAGATAAGAACTGATGGAAAAGCATTAACCTACAAGTACGATGCTCCAATGACTTTATGTCTCAGGTTGCATGTCTCCTGAAAACTAATCCTGTTCAAGCTATTATGGTAGTACTTATAAGCTCATTAAACGTAATTGAAAGAAGGTAGCCATATTATTTGTTATTGAAATTCAAAATCTCTTCCTGATCAGATACACTTTGCAATTGACTTAATACTGTAGATTGATTTAGGAAGAGCCAGGCAATCAATCAGTGTTTTAATGAAAGCACATGTAGAACGCCTTTCTTATGCCAATATGAATTTCATCTGCTGCGCTAATATTACCTTCTTGGTTGCAAAGCAGAAAACATACTACACAACCAACGCCCCCCCCCCCTAAAAAAAAAAGGATACTTGCAGAACCAATTTACCAAAAATAAAACTTATGAAGTAATTGACTAGAGTGTTACATTTATTGTTTCCACATGCTTTGTGGTGCAGTAAGGCAGTTAACTAAGCCACTGAGCCAGAAGAACTGATCTAATAGAGTTTCTTCACTATGAATAGAATGTTGCATTTGTATTTGCCTGACTTGATAGGCAAAGCAGTAACTTTAGCTATAATAAACTGAGCTGAAAACACGGACAGTTTCTGCAGGCTTTTTGTTATAGCTCTTCTTTCTTAGGTTTTTTCTCTTGCTTTGGAGCTTCTTTTTTAGGTGGTTCCTGTTTTTTATCACCTTCCTGTGGATCTGGTTTCTTTTCTTCTTTCTTTGGAGGCTCCTGCTTTTGTTGTTCTTGTTTGCTTGCATCTGATGCCGTGGATTTCTCACTATTTAAGAAATCAGTAAAGTCCTGTTTGGATCTACCCCCTTGGTACTTCTTGACAAACTCTCCTCTGGAATAGTAGCGGAATGTTGGGTATCCAGTGACCCCCTCCTTAGAGCACAGTTCTACAAATGACAAAAAAAAGAAGAAAAATAAATAAAAATGTTTAATGCTTGTTAGACTACATATAACCAGTGCATCATAGAAAGAATATAATGACATGGTCATAAATGAACCTTGAATGAACAAAAAAATTTTAAATTGGCATTTAAGCGCAAATCTTTTTTTTTATCAAATTAAAAATTTATGGTGTAAATCATTTGAACATACAGGTACGAAATATGAAACAGCACAAATTGAAACCTTCAAATTTTAGAAACTTTTTAGATTAAAAACGTTTACAGAAATAAAAACACACTGGAACCACCAAAATTAATTAAATTACAAACACAACAATTATATCTACAATCATGCACATGTATAACATCACTAATTCTTCAGAGACATCTCCAGAGAAAACACTAATATCCTGATCAAATCCACGCATACTACCACAAAACAAAGAAGTCAGCCCCATTGTGGATTGACCAAGCAATGTGTGGAGGACAGATATAATTAATCAAGGGCAATTAATTCAGATTAAACAGCAAGAAGACAAAATACAAACCAGAAGCGGCAGTACAGTCCACAGCAGCCAGGAACTGTGTGGTGGACCCCTGAAGTGAGTTTGCTGCCTCCTCAAACTCTGGCTTGGCTCTCTTGCAGTGCCCACACCAGGGGGCGTAAAACATGACGAGCACCTGCTCCATGTCAGATATAGAGGGCGTGAAGGTAGCCTGGGTCAGATGTCTGATGTTGGAGGGAGTGTCGCTCCACTGTGCCTCTGGTTTGGGGGGCTCGGGTTTCTTTTCTTCTGGGCTAGGGGAGAAAACAGTTAAATTAGTCACATTCAAGGAATTCATTAAAATTTTTAAATGAAAAGGCAGTATTTAAAAACAGAATTATTTTTATGTGTGGGAATGGTTGACTGACCTATTGATAAATGTATCAATGATAACAGAAATTTCTTTTAATAGCTTGAATATATCCCCCAATGATTTTGTCTATTTTCATAAATTGCAGTTATTAACTTCTCAAAATGCCTTAAATTTATGCATTAAAAGATCATTCAAGGTAATTGCTCTTAATTTCAAATAATTTTCACACAAACCACATTACACAAAATACTTACTTTGTCATAAATGAAACAAGGTCACTTGTTGATCTGCCTCTGTTGTATTCAAAAGCCACTTCTCCGTTTCTGAAAAAAAATATGTATTATGATCATCACAGCAGTCAACTGAGGAACAGCACAATAGCATCTCAACTAATGCATTTTGTTTGCTCTGTAACTGTTACCTTTTTTCTTTTATTAGAATTACAAAAATTATTCCACCATCTTCACAAGGACTTCTGATGGTCACTCAGATCAATGATAAGAAAAGTCCCTGTGTTGTGAAAGCAACATCCAGACATAAGTCACATTTTTATAAAATCTGTGGTGTTAACTCATAACTGTGGTAATAAACCTGGTAACATATAAAGTCTCAGGAAGAAAAGTTGAATAAAATCAAAGAAATCCACAAAAAATTATTCCAGGGAATAAGCTTGTGCCTGAACATTACTTTCCATAGAAATGTTTCAAATCATATGCTTAAAATGCCAAATAGTGAAGAAGTAAAAATTACAAAAAAAAAAAAAAAATCTTTACTTTGAGGAAAACAATTCAGAATCCAGTAAAAGAATAAAAATGAAAAGATTGTTAATGCTGTTGAATGAATTTTCAGTTGTCCACAGAATTGTCCAAGAATTAAAGAATTAAATTTCTACAAGTAGTCATTTATCAACAAAAAATTTTTAAAAATTGCAATTACTAGATTACATATATATCTAAAAAGCTACTCACCTGAAGTATTTCACTGTTGAGGAAAAGAAAGAGAAAAGATATTAATTTTAACAAAATGTTCCTCCACGTATCAAATAATATTATGTTTGATGACTATTCTGTGTTTCTAAATCATTTTACCTGGTATACTACCTTTCCCATCTGTTCCCTTTACTTACAAATAAATGTCAATACTTCAAACTATGATTATAATGATTGTTCTGATACACTTAAGTAACTGTAAATCCTTTATCAGATGTTATCTAATAATTTATTTTGGATACCTGACATTTCCAATCACAATAAAACTTATGTTCTAAAACCTTAAATAAAACTACTTCAATTCTACTTACATGTAGGGAATCCTGTGACCTTATGCTTACTGGCTTAACTAAGACACTTACATGTAGGGAATCCTGTGACCTTATATTTTCTAAGCCTAAACTACTTACATGTGGGGAATCCTGTGACCTTACACTTTCTCACTAAACCTAAACTACTTACATGTGGGGAATCCTGTGACCTTATACTTTCTAAGCCTAAACTACTTACATGTGGGGAATCCTGTGACCTTATACTTTCTAAGCCTAAACTACTTACATGTGGGGAATCCTGTGACCTTATACTTGTTGGTCAGGTCTCTCTCCTGTGTGGCATCAACTGCTGCCAGGACTCCATTTATCTGAAGAATATGAGGAAGAGTAAACAAAATACTTAAATATTACAAGCATTACTGGCTGCAGTAAAATAACATATAGTTACTGTTGTGGATGATTACTTGTCACTGAAGTATATGATTATGTAATTGTCTCTTTTTCATAGGACTTGTTCGTTATTTTTTTCTTATTCACAATGCAAATCAAGCTCAAAAGTAAACCTGTAAAACATGAATGTCCTCAGGGCTCAAAATATCCACCAGCCATACTTGCCTGGCCTGGTGTGGGGCATGTAGATTTTCAGACTTGCTTGCCCGACAGTGCAAGTGCTGAAAATTGTTTACGTCAAGCTCTGGTGCTAAACTAAAAACAAATTACTTAAAGCTTGACATTAATGCAGTATATGTATCTCAGTAAAATCCAAATTCGCTCATGACTTTCTATCAGGGGAAAAAGAACTCACATTCTGTTCCTTGAGTTTCTGTGCTGCCTCACCATATGCTGGCTTCATTGCTTTGCAGTGACCACACCCTGGAAGAAAAACAAATCTATATCATTCCCACATTCGCAACACGTTACCTAAAGAGGTGATATCTTTCTACAGTCCCCATATTTACCACCAAATACAACAGGGTCAAGAAGAGATTTCACAATATGTATCATATCCCCACTGCCCCGCTACTGCAGTCTTTCCACTATACTTACAAGGTGCATAAAACATGACCAGCACCGAGGGGTTCTCTTTCACAAAGGCCTCAAAAGTCCCACTGGTCAGGTGGTTCAGGTTCTCGGCACCCGCCACATCTGCCCACTGCTCCTCTGGGGTCTGTTGAGGGGGAGGGGGAGGGGTGCTGCCCTCGGGGTTGTTAGGGTCCTTCATAAAGTTCACAAAATCTGCTTCCTTAAAAAGAAAAAAAAGCACGGTTTGTATTGTTATAATCAATCTTGTAAGGTACATGGCACAACTTTCAATATTCTTATTTATACTTTTTTGGATGGATCACGGTTAAGAACGACAAGGACTACAGACAAATCTCCACAATCTTTAAATAAATACTTATAAGTATGCAAAATATTATTCAAGATCTCCAAATAAGATCATAATATAGAGCTTTTCTTCCTTCAAATGCTAAAAATGAGATTAATACACTTCATTTTGATCCACCATCTTTGGACCAAGGTCTCTATTGTTATTTGGTCTCTAGGTCAAGAAGATCTCTATTATAACATTTAAGTCTCTGTATTATTAAAACCAGTGCCAAAACTTTAGGGGGCAGTTAGAAATTCCTGAAATCAGGCATAATCCTTAAAACTTTTACCCATGCTTTCATACAAAAATAACTGGACATTTGGCCAAGGTGTCTTTGTGTTCAAGGTAAATAAAAAACTGGCATTTGATTCCAAAGTGTACAACTTGCATCGATCCCTCAAAAAACGTCCCTCTTACCTCTCTTCCACCTTGATACTGCTGTGGGTTTTTCCCATAGTTGTAATACTTAAATGTAGGGTATCCACTGACATCGTTGGCTGTGCACAAACTTTGGTATTTAGTACAGTCTACAGCAGCATAGGCAATCTGGAAGAACAAAGTCTTTTTAGTACAGCATTTCAGTATAAAACTAGCCTTTAGTACAGTCCACATTTTCTGACCTATACTTACAATCTAATCAAAATCTGTCCAAAACATTTAAAGTGAGGTTGACTAATAACAAACTAGCAATTATTTAAGTAATTTCAAATCTACTTGAATACAAGGTATAACCAGGGACAAGCCACGTGCCTTAGGATCATCCTTGTAGATCTCGGCAGCATTGGTGTAGTGAGGTTTGGCTTTTTTACAATGGCCACACCAAGGCGCATAAAACATCACCAACGTATGCTTCTTTTTCTTCATGAACGGTTTAAAGGTTTCTTCAGTTAGGAAGTTGACATGAATGTCCTCTTGTTCACTCCACTCAGCCTCTGGGGGAGGCGGGGGAGGGGGCTCTTTTGGACTGGAGGAACAAATACACGTGAACTGTATCACTATGATATCAATAAATAACAGCAATGTGAAATGTTTACCTTGTAATTCATAAATGCAACTTACACCAGTCTATCACTGCAGTAAAAATAAAATAAATGATCTTATCTGACTCACATCATTTTAAGTCTAACTTGTGCTAAGACCAGATGCTGTTTCATTTTTAATTTTCAAGGTAAAACATTTACGTTGCAGTAAAGACAAGTTTAGTCTAGGTCAGTAGTGTTTAACTCTAGTTTACTTAGAAATAACTGATAAAAATAACGACTAGTAGTTCAGTACAGTGGTGTTCAGTATCACTTACTCTTTCATAAATTCCACCAATTTGTCAGCTGTTCTTTCATTAAAATCAAAGGCATATTCTCCATCTCTGAAATTCAAGATTTTTTAAATGTGCAGAAATCATTTTGAATACAGAGCTTTGATAAGGGGTGATCCCTCACAGTATAATAATAAAAATATCTTTAAAATTTACTTGCTGTCATTTCTAATTTCCAAGACTATTTACTTAAGATCAAACTATCATCATTAATGCTTGGTTACACTGGAAGCAATTTTTTCCAAAACACAGAATATATGAGAACTAGATATATATTTTATATAAGATAAGTTTAACTGACAACTGTGGAACTGACCTCCACAATATGCATTTGTACACGTAAGTAGTAAAAGTACAGTAATAATTCAAATATATTCATAGAAAATAGGCACTGTGAAGTCCCTGACATGACTACAAATTGACAACAAACTGATAAGAAAAAAAAAAAAAAAAAAAGAAAGAAAACAGTCCACAGCCTGCTACCACTCACTTGAAATATTTGACTGTTGGGAAACCTTGTACTTTTAATGTCTCTGCAGCTTTTCGTTCCTTTGTGGCATCAACTGCAGCCAATATACCCTCAACCTAGGGCATAAATTCAAACATGGATCACAAACAATAAAGTTAATTAAACAGTCAATATATTTCTTTATTCACTTCATGAAGAAAGTGTTTTCAAACAAGGAAATGCATATCTGTGGAAAAATGTTTACAAGAATCTTGCAAAAGCACAGAAGTAGGCAACCGAAACCATGTATAAAACCTAATTAAAAAAGATGAGCTCAAAAGAAAGAAACAAATGAAACAACTTTAACACAGAATATTTCTAACAGGCAAACAGAGATCAATTTAAGGAATGTTTTACAAAACTACAACACCAAGGTCAGATATTAGCAGACTGAGTGGTTCCTCACCCCTTCTTCCTTCAGCTGAGCTGCAGCTTGGACATACTCTGGTTTCATCTTCTTGCAGTGACCACACCCTGGGAGAACAATTTAGTCTTAATCAATATTCTTCATAGTGAGTATTTTTAATTGAATTAATTAACTGATAGAAATTTCCATTGGTGAAATTATGCATACAAAATGGCATCATAAATGAACAGCTGAGAAATAGTAGAGCTGCAAACAATGAGGACCGTGTACCAGCATACAGAAAAATTCAATTAGTGCCCTATACATGATCTTAAAGTGTATAAATTGTGAAAATATGTCAAGACACATCAATACAGCTTATGTTAAATGAATTAACACCTTCAGAATCAGGGTGCCTTCATGTACTGTACACAATAAAAGCCTTGGGAGACAGGGTCCAATTACTTACAGGGAGCATAAAACATCACCAGGACAGAGGGGTGATCCTTCACGTATTCATCAAAGTTACTATCCTGTAAGTGCACCACTTCTGTCTCCTCATCTGCCCACTCAGCTTCCTTCTCTGGTTCCTTTGGTGGCTCTGGGCTAAAGAATTAGACCACTTTAATACAACTTTCTACATTGTATTCACTGCTATAAAAATTTAGATAATTGGTGTTAACTAAGACTGCTAAATCTGGATAGCTGAATTTGTAAATTTTTGGATTGATGGTCTGAGAGTATTTTTATGAACTATAGACACACACTGCAATTCAATTCCCAGTGACAATAGCTTCTTTGTTAAAAGGCTTACAAAATGAGGTATTATGTGTATTTATTATTCTTCTTAAAATGTAATTGATTCAGCTAGAATTTGTTCTGTTCATGAGTTACTGAATTAGTGTGGAAGTTCTTACTTTTTCATCCAACTAATTATTCCTTCTTTGTT
The DNA here is from genome assembly GCF_001039355.2 of Lingula anatina. The sequence goes on along the minus strand of NW_019775658.1, from coordinate 232,894 downwards.
GTTTTGTCCGCCATAATTGTATTTCTTCTTACCATTCCTGATAGAGAGAGAGGAATGCCATAAAAATATCAATTTCAGAGATACCAGTGATGTCCATAAATGTTCGTTATGCTATGACCATTCAAAACTATCTGGCTGATTCCAATATCAGATAATTAAAATAAAGATTTTACTGGTCTGGAGATATACTTTTGATAATGTCTCAATCTACTTGAGTGATAACTTTGATTATTTTTAGACATGCAATTGATCTAAAACTACATATATTTCCCTTTTTAACTTTTTTTAATCGGACTTACAAAATTTATAATGAAGATGATTTTGCATCCTCATGTCAGCACCATCTTGTCATAGAATATGATACACCAGTGACCAGCAGAATCCATTGTGATGGGGCCTGGCCTTGTCCTTGTTATAATCTTTGTAAGTCCAGTAAATTTTTTTCATCAAAATTAATTGCACAGTATACTAACTAAGCCATATGTTCTCTTTAACTTACTCAAAGTAAACAATGGTAGGAAATCCAGTGATATTGTACTCTTGTCTCACTGGCATCATTTCTGGTTTATCAACATCCATTCCAACTAACACCTGAAAAGAGACCAAAATATATAATAAATATAATGAAAACATTAAGGTTGCCAATGCACACATTTTGTCTGTCCATTAAGAAATATTACCATAGGCACAGCGGCTCACAGTGACGTTTTTAGCTGGAGCCAAAAATGACTTCTATGTTCAAATACTATGAGAAACCCTTCATGTTCCTCTTAGTACTTTTAATTAAAAGGACATTATTGAAATTTTTCAAACATTTATTAAATTTTCACTTTGAGTGAAAATAAACAGTTAAGGAGTCAAACAATCGTCAGCTGACCATGAGCTTAACCTTGTTCTTGACCTTGACCTTCAAACCAACCTCAATGACCCTGACACACTTACAGAATGTCCCTTTAGTTCTGTGGCAGCAGCAGCATAGTCTGGCTTTAATCTTTTACAGAACCCACACCAAGGTGCATAAAACATCACCAGTATAGGCTTCTTTTCTTTGGATAAAAGTTTATTTAGTGCCTGAAAAATAGATGATGTAAGCAGTGATAACAGGTTTTTGCTTTTAACTGTTTAAGCGTTGAATTTTGTTTTTACATTTTGTGTCACAAACCATGTCTAAAAACTGAAAAACTAAAAATATAACAATTTGTTTTCTTAAATATTAAAATTTGGTTAAAAAACTACCAATTATATCAAACTGTTTAGTCTTGTAAAACATTTACTAGTACCCAGCTATTACTTCTGACTTTAATGAGCTATTCCTGCAATTCTATCATTTTACAATCAATTCAGTTTTACTCTCTCTCTCTCTCTCTCTCTCTCTCTCTCTCTCTCAGGATCACATTTGTTAAGGTACAGACTGAATTAAAAAAAGTGATCATGAGAGAAACAGAGAGATCAGACTTACCCCTGGGTTCTCTAAATGTGTCACATCTTCAGCTGAGCTGTCCTCAACCCAGGGCAGGTCTCCTGTGGGATCTTGTAAGAAACTCACCATGGACTAAACAAAACAATCATAATAAAATATGATTAAAAAAATTCAGTTGAATAATATGTACTTGCAGCATTAAAACAAAGCCTTGAAAAATACAGAGATCCAAATATGAAAACATAAAGAAAATGAAGTAGAGTATTTAATAATGGCTACTGAGGCAAAATCATATTGTACTCTGTACACAAAACTGACCTTTATTTTACATAGTAGCAGTTTCTGATGGTACTTAACAATAAGCCCCCCCCCCCCCAAAAAAAATAGAATTAACTCAGACAGCAAAAGAAAACAAAAGATCCAAAGCCTACCTTTACTACCTCCTTCCTGTCATAGTCTTTATTAAATTCTCCATCTCTGAAAGACATTGGTATAACTTTAAAAACACACAGTTCTGTTCAAAATTCACTGAGCATTTTCTTCATTTCAGTTTTCTGGGATACAGTGTGCACAATACATGATTTAAGCCATTCTTTTAAAAAACTTGTGAACTTTAAGGAGTAATATATAATGCATTCTTAAGCCTTATCCAACCTATCAATGAATCTTCCTTTAGTAATATACATCTAACAGAGAGATGAAATGTGCTCTTAATTGTTTTATGTGCTTACAGGCCCTGCACGCACACGCACTTGCATGCACACACATGTATATACTCACTTGTAATGTTTTAGCTCCACTGGTGATGGGGAAATTTTGAACTTTTTACATAATTTTTTGGCTTCACTATAAACAAAGAAAACAGAAAATTTCACTAATTGCATTTTGCACATACCAAAGTCAATATCAAGAAGATACTGCATAATTTAAGTGGTCAGGGTTATAAATGAACTAAATGTACTTTCTTCTTAGGAGTGCAACCCCTTTGGAGATATTTTATATTAAGTCAGTTGTACAAAGGAAGTGACTAAGTTACCTGCAGTCTACTGTGATCACAGTGGCTTTTCCTTTCATCTCCAAGGCAACCTCAGAGAGTAAACTTTTCTTACTAGATAAAGCTTTTTCTGGAGAGCAAAAAGCACAATAATTTTTATAGATAAGCAACCAATCAAAAAAAAATTTTTTTTTTGACAGCTAAGTATCTTTTCCAGGGTTTGCACTAAGTTTGCGATGACCTGTATGTTCACCATAACCATGGCAACAGCTGACAATGAGGAATGTAGTTCCTTTGATAAATATAATTCAACCACAGTTTATGATTTCAGAAATAATCTGTCTATAGTGACTCAAGTCTATTCACTTGCAAATGTGCATTTGAAAGGAAAACCACATATCTGCCTTACAATGAATGGCATATTTGCAATCACCATATAATAAATACTGGTAAGCATACTTTATTAATGAAATCCAATCAAAAGAAAACTTATTTTCTAAAAACACAATGACTCACCTGTTTTTCCAAATGCAACCAAGACATTGGTCCTGGTCTTTAATAATTTTTTAAACTCCTTCACATCATCTACGTCTATAATAAGATCTCCCCCTTTTTTCTTAGCCAGCAGTGAAGAGGGAATTTGACACTGAAAAGAGATAAAAATGACAGTCACACTCTTTCAGTATCACTTACAATTTACATGTGGTGATATCCATGTGCACGCCTCAAATGTTGTCATGATTTTTTCAACATTTATCTATACTACAATAATATAAAAATCTTATAATAAGTAAAAGCTATTTTGCTTTAATACATTTTTGAGTCATCAAATTCCATAGGGTAGGTACAATCTTTCTTTTGGCACATAGAAACGCCAGCGTGATATAATATAAGCTACTGTACATCAAACCTGTAATCACCAGTATAATTAATAACGCACCGGATGCATATTATGCAAATCGAGAGGGTTCGTTTAACTGATCAAATGCAGCCATTTATTGAGTTCTACCCTTTCAATTACAATTCCCAAACACTAACAACAAACCAGCTTTAAAATATCAATGCCCTACTAGTAGATGTGGTATTTTATAATCTACTGACACGTTTCTATAACCCAGATATCGCTGAAGATAAACTGATAAGACGACATCTGAGTTCATTTTCACTGTGCACCGGCGCCTACAACACGGAGAATATCAAGTTTCTACGTTGCAAACAAAATATCTAAAGGATGATATATAAAGCAGATATATCTGAAAATATCAACCCATGTAATCTTACATGATAAACAAGTTTGGTCAAAATCGATCGTAAAGAAGGTATGGAAAAACTTACCAAAATCAGCGCAAGTAAGAAAACCAACGTGTGCATCCACTCCATTTTGCCACGTTATTGAAAGTACTTCCGGTTTAGCTGTCCTCTTTTCCTGCAGCATTTTCATCGCATCTCAACTAACACAATTACACGCCGTGAAAGATAGTGGTTCCTCCAAACTGCAAATTTAAGCACATCAGAATTACAAACATTGTTTAGAATCACATTTTCAAACGTCTGCTTTATTTTCAATTTTTAGGTCGAATAATGTATATGTCATCCATAGCAATGACACGCTCCTAATACGTGCGTCATCACTCCTATATCAGAAAAGCTACTTATAGTGCATGAATTTCACGCCAGGCTTCCAACAACATACATTTTATATTAACCTTGCAACAGGAATACTGCGTTTTTAGAAAAAATCAAATTCAGCAGTCTGTATTTCAGTTTTCAAATGTGTTTCTGATCAGTTACCAAGTTAAAACTAGTATGGTTTATCTATTTCAAAGCTCATTTAATAAAGCATAAAGAATACAACAAATTTCTTTTTAGTTACACATTTTCTTTTATTGGACATTTAAAAAATTAAAGACAAGTACAATGATCTGTACAATAAGAATGATAAGAAGTTGGTTTCAGCCTTAAGCATGTCTGTAACTTTTATCTGCAGTCCTACAGACAGCTGATAACCAGAAGAATCTGACAATACATAATGAGGGCTTTGTCATCAAAGGTCCTTTGGGAAATTACACAACTCTCTATCTATATTCATTGTAATGTTACAGTCATCACTGCCTCCATAAATTAGGTATCTCATTCAAGTTTCTCCTTTTGTGTCAAACTGTGGTAACAGTAATTATCCCAGTCCTATGAATGCTTTATCTGTGCTCAATCTTCTTTTAGGAGCCCCTGAAATCAGATAAAATGTTAATTATCAGCTACTACCCATTTACAAAGTGGAACCCAACCTGATAACTTCTGAATGCAATATCAAGATATACAAAATGGGATATAGCTTTATGTACATATTTTTGTGTCCTTTTAGTGCACCTTGGGCATTTTCCCAAATATGACATATCTTTTAATGTCAAAAAAGTTTTAATAAATTTCTCCTTATGTATAACTAAATTCATTTCCAAATTGTCTTACACCTCATATTTTTCCAATATTTTGTTAAAGTAACTTTTTTTGTAATTCAAAGATATATTCTTTCTTACATAAACTAGATTGAACTTCCCACAAGTATTAAATCATCCTGTACAACTAAGAAAACAGAACTCTGTGAAATGTGTTTTTTATGCCTCAGCCTTTAAGTAACATATAAATGGTACTTACACAATGATGTTGTTGATGGGGATGTGTATAAGCTTGACAAAGAACCCAATGAAACCCATAATGGCAAATCCTATAGCTGTGGCCATGGCAATCTTCTGAAACTCTACAAATATAAAAACCAGTCAGTTAAATACCAATAGAGTAGATGTTACACCTAAAAATGTCAAGGTTGTTTTATGATTATAATTAACAAAGCACCAAAAAGGGGAGTAACACTGTTACCAGTTTCAAATTTCAGTCTTTCAAAGGACATAAAAACAAACACGTCATCAGACATTCTACTGAACAACTGGTATGAACTCAAATAAGTAAAAAGTACCTTTCTTGAGGTCACTTTATATTTGTTTACAGCTGCTTCAAACTAATGAAATATTGCTTTAGTATCTGTTTACTTTTCAATTGTCTACAATTATCCTTAGCTTTGTTTTACACATCTAGCAGTTAGTCAGCAATACTAACTTAACTTAAAGCAGCAATCATATCAGCAAACTGCTAAATTAAAATGCCTTAAAAATGTGTCTCTCTCTATATTACCTTTCCTGTCTGGCTTTGTACATCTTTTAACCAGTCTGATAGAATCTTTGGCAAACTGCTTGCCTGGCTCAATAAAAGCTGTAACCTGATCCATTTTACCTAAATAAAAAGTTAGACTATGTATGTACTTAGCTGCAATTTGTAATGAATGATTACTATAATTTTTTGTATTATTCTATCGCTATTTATAACTACTTCTGAATCCAACATACAACTCATCAAAATTTCACTGTATATTGAGAGAGAGAGAGAGAGAGAGGGGCTTAAATACAGCACGTGGAAACAAAAATCAGAAGGGAAAAATTGAGGCAAGCACTAAAAAGTTTTTGCAAATATCTGAATTACCAACGACACGTCATCTTTTCTCATAAGAATCAATGTATCTTTCCAATGTGTTTTGAAATGTTGGCCACATTGGTCAAAACAAATCTTTAAAAAACACGTTTCACCTTGAAACGGAGTTAAAAGCTATTTCAAGGAGTTGAATATTGCTTATTTGTTGAATCTGTATTGAAACAGAAACGCTTCTTGCGATTTACGTACCTGATTTTTCAAGGAATATGCACTCTGCTTTCAACTGCGTTTGCCACGAAGCCGGATGTGCCGAAAGAGAAGCAGTTACGCACTCAACGTGACGCTTTATTGTGATTGGCCTGAATAGAGAGCAAATTCTTCTACAAAAGAGGAAGGAATGTGGTTACTGCAAACGCTGCCCTCTTGTGGCACGATATGGGAGTTAATGACATGGTGGCTATGTCACGGGACATTTTGCTATACATTTCCAAGCCGTGACTCAATAAATATAGTCATGCGGCGCTCAATTATTCCCTGCTGTTAACCAGGCACTGGTGAAATCTTAAAGACTGGGGCAGGTCTTTCACAGGTAAAATTTTAAAAATCACTAGCCACTGACATCTAAAATTGTTTGACAATCATTTAATTATCTTTGACTTTGTGTTGTCTTACATGCAGGGTGCACACAGAGCCTCAAAGACTTGAAATTTAAAGCACAGACAGTTTCATATATGAATAAACCATCTGAATTTTTGAGTTATCTCATTTAGAAAGTTATTCAAATTTTAGTGCATCTCTAGCACATAAACCTTTAATATTTAACTTGAATAAATTTTGTTATTCAAACACATCAACAATCCTATGATGGTACACGTACAGTACTGTGAGCATTTATGATAAGCAACGTATTTATAAAGATTTTTTTTTTGTAGACTGAATTAAAGAGAGCACCCTGCAAAGAATATTGATTTAATTCTTATTATAAATATTTCAATCCATTTTATAAACAAATATTTTGCTGTTATATCTACCTTTGAGTCTGTTGAAGAAATGTTTGGATATTCCTCAGTAGGTATGTTGTTTTTTACAGGAACAATGGCAGATGAACGTTCACCTCTCCTCAGTACAAAATCTCCAGAATTCTCTGCCATCAACTCCTCGGGTCCTGTGGCTATAAACGAGACACATGAGGTCCATGCAGAAGTTCATGTGTATAAGAGGAGATGGTGGATAGTACTGGTCTTCTCGCTGGTGGCTATGACCCAGGCTGCCCAGTACAATACCTACGGCCCTATAGCAGATAGCTGCAAGCATGCATTTAACTGGAGTGATGGGGAGGTGGCCTTGCTTACCACCTGGGGGCTGGTCACCTTTGCTGTCAGCATGCTGCCCTTTGCCTGGATACTGGATGTGAAAGGTAAGGGATGAAGGTCACTAGATGTGAAAGGTTTGGGTTACCAGATGTGAAAAGAAAAGGGGCTGATCAAAGGTCACTACATGTGAAGTGTAAGGTGTGAAGGGCACTGGATGTGAAGGGGAAATGTTGGAGGTCACCATTGTGAAAAGAGCACCATATGCACTTGGGATTTTGATTTAAATTAAGTCATTTTGTTTAAATCCCAGTTCTGTTATTTAAATAAAAAATACTAAAGATAAGCACTGACGACAATTTAAATAGTTAGAAATTTGCAGTTAAGTGTTGCTCACAGTAACACAAATTTAATGCTTATAACTAACACATACTTGTTACATTCACAGGTATATGTGCATTTTTCAGGACTCCGTGTGGCAACACTGTTGACAATTACCTTAATGTTGATAAGTGCAATACTGAAGTGTATTCCTGTCATGCCTCCCTTGCTCACCTGGTAAAACTTTACTCCTCTGCCTTCTCCCTGTCCCTCTCTCCCTCTCTCTCCCTCTCTCTCTCTCTCTCTCTGACATTTCTCATGTCAATTTTGTTCGATTACATTTTCTGTCACAGTTCTTACTCTGGACTTTTTATACACTTAACTGATTAAATTCAATACAAAATTGGAAGTGATTTCCAGACTTGTAGATAAATGTAAATTTGTAATTTTGTTTAGGAAATGAGTAATTTATTTTGAAAAAAGTGTTTTTCATAAAAAAATGTTATTATGGACCAAAACACATACTTTAAGAGTGGCAACACTTATGACATTGATCAAGTTAAACCATTATTTATAAGTTGAATTATTATATAATGAATAAAAATACTACCTACACAGTATTTTTTCTTCACTACCCAGGTTGGCCAATCTAGGTCAGATCTTTGCTGGTCTTGGAGGTCCTGTGTGTATGTCTGCTCCTCCCTTGTTGTCCAGTCACTGGTTTCCTCCCCACCAGAGGGCGACAGCTACTGCTATCATGGCCAACTCGGGCTGGATGGGACTGGCAGTGTCCTTTCTCTTAGGTGAGTGATGTACAAAGGCATGTGCCCAAGGCATCGCTTTTAGATATTTAATAAATGTAAACCTTTCAGTGTGTAGTGCTCACATATGGTTACATCTAACAAATAATTTCAATGTTCCCCATTGGAGGCATTCTGGTAGTGAAGGCAAGTAAGTTTCCAGTAATGGCTGAAACTCAAAGATGTGCATTTAATTAATTGATTTCAAGTATGATTCTTAGAGTGATAGAAAACATTTTAGAAAATAAGATCATAATAAGTGAATACAAAATGGCTGATTTCCAGTTCCACATTTAGATGATAATAGACATTTTCAACATAGCAAGACACAGGGGCGGATTGAGGCGGTCCTCTGGGTCTTCTGGAAAACGGTCAAATTTCTAAGTTTACATTGATGAGTACCTATTTTTTTCTGTCGGAAGACAGTCAAAAAATGGAGGATGGATCAACAAAGATAATGTGGAAGACTGTCAGAAATATCTCTGGATCCGCCCCTGAGACATACATGTAGTTTAGGGGTGAAATTAATATATTAAACAGTTTTCAGTTTTAAAAATTTTCTGTTTTAAACAAAGAGACAGGTGTGTTGGATACACCTCGGTCACAAAATCTCTGGACTTGCGGTTTCTGTAGGTCCTTTAGCATAATTCCTCTAGCATAATTTTGGCACAACATAGTTTACTAGCACAAGTGTCACATTTTCTAATCATCATGTTCTGGTAAAAATGCACTTTTTCTAGGTCCTCGGCTGGTCAGTGAGCACAACATGACAGGACTGAATATCTCAGTGCAGAGATTATATGCAGCACAGGAGAGGAATGATATCAGGTTTTTCATGTATTTGGGTAAGCTATTATGTCCTGCATGACTAAGTCAATTTTTTGCACTTCAAGCAAAGCTGGGCAAACTTGTTCAGAGAAAGTACTCATAAAATTTGAGTGAAAATTGATTAAGTACATGTATCCCTTTTGAAACAATAAAGTAAGTGAATAAAAGGAAAAATTAACATATGTGTATAGAAATAATATAAAATTTTAAAAATAATGTGATATTAAATAAAGAGACTATGGACCAGGTAAGAAACTGTGTGTTTTATGACAACTCTCATTGAAAAAATATTGAGTTGTAGAAATGTACAGAATAAGTGGTATTGAAAATTGTCATTGAATGTCACAAGGTCAGAGCCCTATTCAAAAATAAAAGAAAAGTATGAATTAAGTGTTATGGATGTGTCCATTGTCATCCTGCTGATTACTTAATGAGTTCCCAATAAAAATTATATGTAAAATTCCTCTTTTTTATGCAGTAATTCTGTGAAAGTTAATGTACATTTAAACTTTCATTAGAAACAAAATATCAAAAATCAACCATAATGACTGGAACTGCAGTTTGAATACTGTTGTTATAAAGTTAAAGTATGAAGGACATCTAATTGAGATAGTTATGTTTTCTGTTCTATTATTTTACTTACAAAAGTAGCATGTTGTTAAGTCTCTTGATCCACACCTACTTCCAGAAGGTGGCTGGACTGCTCTGCTGTTTCTGGCTGTACTGGTCTATTTCCCTAACTCTCCTCCCAAGCCGCCCAGCAAGTCAGCTGCGGTGGAGAGACTGGATTTCAAAGATGGACTGCGACAGCTGGTCAGGTGGGTCAATGCGGCGCAGGTAAAATAGGTCTGTTAGTTGTAGAATCAGTCTTCTTAATATTATCTATTGACTTCTTATAAACCAGTGCCACATCTGCAGTAGGTTCTTTTTTTAAAAAACATGTTCTTGAAGTGAGAAGCATTAATATTTGATATCAGTTACAGAAACTGAGAGGGCTGCTGTGATCTAGCCACCATTTTTCTGTTATAAACAACCCAAGTCCTGGGTGTTAGGCTAAGCAACCTTAGTGTACTTGCGTATCATCATCGTAAATTAATCCCTATCTATGTACAAGTATACATCATCATAGTAAAAAGTAATGTACTTGTACCAAAACTTAATAGATAAGTACATGTAAATAAATAAAGAACAGTGGTTCATCTAGATCATAGGAAAAGTTAATAGAACTTGTAGCCCTTCAACTTTTATGCCTAAATTTTAAAGTTGTGTTACAGTAATGATTTAAGTGATTTTTTGCTCTGTTTTCAGACACCGTAGGCTGTGGCTTGTTGGTCTGTCCTTTTCCATTGCTCTAGGAGTATTTAATGCATGGAACACAATGCTAGATGTCAACCTCAATGGTTTGCTTGGAATTTCACAGGTAAAATGCATTCAATTTGATAATACAGTGGTCATACTAATTCTGCATCAGAGGAAGCGAAGTACTGGTGAATCTCCCTTCAGGTAGTTAACCTATGAATTAAGTTCTAAAATTTTTCCAGTACTGCATCTGCTTTCCTTTCTGTTAATACTGACTTTCTGTTAGCACTTACTGTATTCCTTACATCCTTTTTCAGTAAATGTCACAATTTACTTGCTTGCCTATATTGCTTGCCTTAATTAACTGAAACATCCCATTGTAAAACTTGACAATAGCATTACACAATTTGACTAACTAAATGGGAATTTATAAATACTGTAGCATGGTAACAAGATGTGAATAATAACACTATCACTATTAAACTTCCTAATCATGTTTCATGCGTGCATGTGTGCTATTATTTATGTTGTACACAACAACACAGAGTACTCCAAACGATATTCGGAACTTATCAACAGAGATATAAGTAATTTTCACATTTGTTCAATATTTTCATGCTGCTTTACAGCAATCACCAGCTGCAGGTGTTATGTACATATGTAAATACATAAAACTTCTAACATTTTCTTATTATCATTCTTATATCATATTTCAGCAGATCAAATGATCTCGATGCCAATTCTAACCTTTCCTTCTGAAATCACAAATACATATAAATAGGAAATAGGCATAAATACAATTAATATATTATGAAGATGTAAATATGATGTACAGAAATAATATTATTGCTTCTACCCGTGCACTGGAGTTTGAAGCTTGTGATGTACAGTTAATCATAATCATTTATAGATAAACAAATAAACAGCTATATGTCTCAGTGGAGACTTTCTGATTTTGTGTGGCAAATGTCATATTTATGTAAGAATTTTAACAAAGATATTCTCATTAAAGACTCACTGATTTGTCTGACAAAGTTCATAATAAATAAGAATTTACACAAATAAATTCTCATTATTGACTTTTACATATTCAGAAAGAGATTTTTTCTAATTAACATTTAATACTTATTTTGCCAGAGAAAGGCCATGTTGATACATGGATAATATCAATAATACATGTACGAAATTTTCAAGTTTTTATCATATGCCCAAAATGACATCCTGAATTGGCTGATGGCCATCTTGTTTCTTTGTCTAGTGACATCATGTAGTCTCATGTCAGGTCTTAATTAAACCTGGAGGGAGCTCATCTATGAACTAAATGTTAAATTTATAAAGAAACTTTAATGCCAACCAGGCCCTTTTTTAGTGTTTTCTCATTTCCTTCTTCATATACATTGGTGAAAACGTAAACATGGTCTTTGGCTCTCCTTTGCCCTTGAAATAATTTACCACTGAGGTACCTACTCAGTCATGTTGTCATGTGATATCATTGCAGCCTTTTGACCCCTTTTTTTTTTTTCAAATATGAAAGGGCTGGGGTATCCTAGTCTTATGCCATGTTTTGTCATTTTTTTCTATAACTGAAGGATATTAAGTTTTGTTCTATGCATTACTAGCACAACAGCAGATGCTCTTTAATTCTATTCTAAAAAGTGATCCAAATATGCCATAGACAATGAAGTTCAGTGAGGAGCTTACTGCATTGAACACCCCAACCAAGAATATGGCAACAGGAGACACACTTGGACCTGTCTGTGGAAAAACAGATTTGACCTGTATTGCCAAATTCAGTGATGCGTTTATCATCATGAATACTGCAATAACTGTTACAATAGTCAGCATTTCCCTATTAAGTTTCTTGCGTTCTGCTACTTGAGCTGCATTGAAGATATGAATATGTACTTTGGAATATTCAAACAGTTTCTTGAATGCCTTGATAGTGTAATATATAAACATTCCCACTGGCAGCAAACCAGAAATTGGGATTTCTAAAGCAATTCGGATTAAAACTGAGTATGTCTTCCAGAATGGTTCCTGTTTTAGAAGCAGCATTGGACAGTGATCTGCATCTTTGCACTGGTCAAGTTTCAAATGATCTACATCAAACAATTTAAGAGCATTGAATATTAAGAGTCCAGTGATCACCACAGATAATGGAAACAGCTTTTCTCTCCTGGTCAGTGGTATTTTGTTTTTTATACTGTTCAGTTTTTTGACAGAGCAGAAACGCTCTTTGGAGACTAGTGCAGCTATGTACATCTGTAGTGTCATGAAAAAATAGGTTGCAACCTGTATTCCAACAATACTTTTCTCTAATCCGGTAGTTCTTGCTTCTTTATAATAAAGGTAGGTTGTCAGAATGATAGATTGTAAGGCACGGAGAACCAGAAATATATTGTCATTGATTGCTAAGATAAAAAGTAGGTACGAAGTCCTGTTGTACTCGATGCTTTTGTAAAAAACAGCAAGCACAAGAGAATTCAGAGTAATTCCTACAACTGCAGTCAGAAAAATTATGGCATTTGCTGTCCATAAATAATAATTGTACTCTGGGGAAATATCTAGCAGTTCGGTGCCATTTGCCAAAGTTGCATTAAGTTCTGCCATTTGTTCAGTCTCAAGTTTTTATCATTATCATTAGCCTCTTCTAATCACTTCACTAGAGGTATATTCAACTTTTTACAGGATGAGATATTTCATGAACTCATACCAGAAGTTGACTTTTTGTCTGCTCTTTCTAAGATCCTTTCACTGGAAACAGCCTTTTTTTTTTTTACTTCATTTTTTCCATATGAAAGGAAATTGGTGATGCTAAACTAAGAAGCTTATATATATATATATATATGGACACTGTACCTATAGTCTGTTCCTTTAAATTCCTTTGTTTAATGTCTCTGTGTATATGATATATATCATCTTTGTTGTCAAGTCAAAATTTAAACTCGCACAGTGTTCCAAGGCAAATGTCATTGATCAACACTGCTTGAGCTCTGTGATCTTATTCCAGGACTGACAAAACCCAAACATGAACTCGGGGGGGGGGGGGGGGGGGGACCTAGAAAATACATATAATATTGTCAGTCTTCTTATAATGTACAGTATAAGGCAAGTCTGTATTCTAGGACAAAACTTGATAACTAATACCCATACACACCTGAAAAGACCTGTGTTCCACATTCGTTTTCAAGGAGCTCTTACTTGGCATACGTCTGCAGTACTACTCGACGTGGGTCACAAGGTAGTTCAATTCAAATAACTATCCAATCACTCAAGGTGCTAGACATTTATTTCCTTGAAGATGCCTTGGTCATTAACACCATAATGGCAGAAAAGCTTGAATTTAAAGCTGTTAATATTTGGTTTGAATTTATATGTTATTAGTGCCAACCGCGTAGATTGACTTTTTACCAAAATTCTGCAAAAAAAAAAAGAAATTGTAATTTTCTGTGAAAAGATTTTTATGCCATTTTTAAGAAAGTACATGGACCTAAACTTTGGTATTATGGGGAGGAGTCATACATGGGGTCTCCTTTCATCTGTGTGTGTTTGGGGTCAATTGGTATATTTTCATTGGAGAACCCTCTGAATCTGTAACCGTAAAGGCTAGAAATTTCGTTTGTTGAGTTTTGTAGAGCATTTCAAGTGCAATACTGGTGGTGTTGTCAATCAGAATGATCAATGGTGAAGATAAAGTGTGAAATACTCATAAATTTACCCTTTTCCCTTCTCTTCCCGAACACATTGCAACTACATATTTAACAAAACTCTACTTCCCCACATCTAACACAAAACCATCTATACCTTCCTTTCAGCTTACTAGCACGTACTCCAGCTGGTGGTACAGTACCAAGGGGCATTAATGCCTCTTAAGTCTTTGATCCTCTAGTTCAGTATGCTTACAAAATAACAATTTTCCAACAATTGTGGTCAAATTTTTATGAAATATTGAGTAGGAGAGCAAGTAACAGATTTTAATGATGGTCACTAAATGGGGTAGTACTACACTTGCATAGCATAATCATCTCACCAATGCATAGATGTAGCTGTGTGCACAGTTGCATACTTATTTAAATGAGTTTACAAAAAAATAAAAAACTGAGGGTTATTAGTAGCACAGAAAAATGGCAGAAAAAAAAACTATTTCAATGCCATTTTTCAGAAAATATGAAACAATGTCCTTTTGTTTTTATCGGAGTTCTATTATGTGAAACTATAAGGTGGCACATGGTCCGGTTTTGCAGCAAAAAAATTGAATTCAAATGCATCTTTTACTTTTTTTAAGGAAACTTTCATTAGTAACTTGAAGGGATAACAACTCTTTGTATGAGATATATATTTTACATTATAATAAAATTGTAAACAACTCGTACAGATAATATATAGTCTGTTTTACCATCCTCCAAAGATGGCTATGCTCCATAATAATTTCCGAAGAGATTATTACAAAAAAAAAACTTTTTAGAAAAAACCAGGGACTAATTTTGAATGTAGAAATTGGTAAGGATGGTAAAATTGTCATATACCCCAGGAAAAAACCTTTTTTTGGTCAAAATGAACAGATGATATTCTTTTAATATTAATAACTTGATCTTCCTCACTCCAGACAGAGGCAGGGAGCCTGGCTTGCTATGCTGTCATAGGAGGTGCTGTGTTTGGATTCTTCTTAGCAGTGTAAGTAAAATGTCACATTTCTGGTAAGTAGCAGTGGAATTGTCATTAATTTGCAACTATGGTGGAAAGACTGCTTAATTTTTGTTCAACAGAAAAAATGCTGTTGTAGATAGTTTATGTCACTGCAGTTTAGGTAGATTTTTTTTTCAGAAAAGTTTTTAAAAAGTTAAGAACACACTACATATTCAGAAATTCCATAAAATACCAATTGTAGCACTGTAGTGATTGGTTAGTATGTTTTTTTTTTCCTTTTAAAAGGTTCGCTGATGTGTTCTCGGGTCACCTCCGCCTCATGCTGCTGGTGCTGTTCACCCTGGGTGTCGGGTTTATCACCTGGTTCTGTATTCTCTGTGATGGTTTTATCCCTTTCTCCTCTGGTAAAAAATTAAAACATGAGTGGCAGGGTGCTGTTAATTTTTTTTTTTTTTTTTTTTTTTTTTTTTTTTTAAACTGTAATCATCTGAATGCAAAAACAAAAATATGTAAACTGCACAGCTCTCTTGTCGCCCTCATTCCAAGCAATTGAAACTTATTGAAACTCTACTGGTAATCTAAAATGGATGTGTGCGCATTAGTACTTGTATGACATTAAACAGTTTTATTTTATTCAGCAAAGAGTCACCCTATTGAATCTTGAACTCTTAAAACTGTTTGTTTATTTCAGTGAGCCTATACCTATCCTGTATAGTAGGGGGAACCTTTGTCAGTGCCAGTGTGCCATTGTTCTACGAGCTGGCGTGTGAGACCACCTATCCAATAGCTGAGGGGATCACGGGAGGGTTCATCAGCTGGTTGCTCAATATATGTGGAATCCCCTTCCTGATAGTGACCATGATACCTAATTTGAGTAAGCAGCTATTGAGTAGATATCGAGAAATAAAAAGAAAGATCTTGACATAAATGGGCAGCGATGCTTTTAAGAAGTAATGAGCACTGATATATATAGTACACAGATATGTGTAATTAAAAAGAAATATCTTCAATATGATAGCCTTGGTGTGTGTCCAGAAAAATGTAGGTTTGTAGTGATGTGCTGGGACGGGTTTAATTTTTTATTCCAATATTGAAATTTACTTTTTTTGGCAGAATAAGTCATTCATCAATATTGATGATGATGGTATTTAATCTGCTAATGTTTAGTTATTCATTAAGTCGATGAAATAAGTGTAAGAAATAAGCAGAACATTTCAGATTTGATTTCCATCAGGGTAAACACATTCACAAATGAAGACAGAAGAGCTTGAGAGAGGTGGGGAATTAACAGTATATTATTAGAATAACCAATTTGAAAGAAATATGAGTGCATCATAAATTAATGTATTTGATGATTGAATTCCAGGTCAGTTTTGGATGAACTGGGCCTTCCTTGCCGCCATTATCTTGCCCATTCCTTTGCTGTTGCTGTTCAAAGAGAAGTACACAAGACTGACCCTTGACGACAGTGAGGACACGGACACAGACATCCAGAAAGCCTCAGTCCCAGTCATAACATAGAACTGATGTAATGCCCAGTAATTTGAAAGGAATTGTGCAGATACATGTAATGCTGTGCAACCAAAAGGCAGTATTTTGGTGTGGCATGCATTGTGGCTTGCATTGTACTAGTATAGCTTGTCTTATTTGTAAAATCCTAATGCTCATTACTAAGTGTTATGAAAGCTTTTCCAAAAGCTTCAGGTTAATTATCAGAAGGATTACTATCCATTCTTTGTTAATGCACAAGTAGTGCAGGTGCTTCCTATGTTTTTCCCCCTATGTGGTTAAATTTCACAAGTTTGGCCAACTTGAAGCAAGTGATAATTTGTTGCTGCATTAGTATTTACTTGTTCTTGAATAATCAGTATTGAAGCTGATTGTGTTAAGTACAAATCTGCAATATCATGTGGTAAAATGGTCTTACTAAACAAAATTAATAAGCTAACAGCACGAAAAAAATACAACACGTACACAACTTTTTCTACCTCACTACTGAGATGCTTGGTCAAATGTGTACTGAAAGACTGCAGGTCAGTTTTTTTAAGAACCCAAGAAACGAAGTATAGCAGGAAAATTCTGCAATTAACAAAGATATGTTGCATTCACTAATTTTATATGCATTTATGTACACCATTATCACAATACTTTTTCATGCTATTACCATAAGGTAATGTAAGGTTATTTAAATTACTACTTGAAATCCATACTCAATATTTCATATGAGTTTATGAACTAATTCCTGGTAGCCTATTTTATTTTTCAAAGACTTTCAAGTCTTATAAATCCAATAAAATATTCCCCGTAAAAAGGGGCTTGATAAGAGCTGATATATATGAGTCAGTGCCAGTAACTCTCATTTTAGCTGTTGTTTTAATGGAACTGTTATTTTCAATTATGAATTCACTCTCCAAAATAAAAGTTACAATGAAAGTGATTGTCAATAAGGTAAAAGAACAGGTTTATTTAAAATTCCATTTGTATGAACTTTTTGTGTATTTCATGCTTTACTTTACTTTGGAAGGTTGTGTTTCAATAGCTCCGCTTAGAAATTCAATATCTCATCAGATGCGGTCTTTTTAAAAAATTAAATAATGGTTCACTGTTAGGTGTAAGTGGTCATTTTGCAATAAGTTGTTTTCTATATATACACAGGTAATTGTGAAGGTGGTGTTTATGATTGTTTTGGTGTGTCCAAAAAGTGGATATCAAATGAAAGTGGTGGCGCAAAAAATGTCACCGACTGTTAGAGAAGCTAGATCCATTTTAGATTTATTTGTGCCAAACTATCTGACATGATTCATTGTAAATTCTGCATGCATTCAATGCTTTACTCTGACTAAATTTTGAAAAAAAAAGTGTTCCCGGCCTGGCGATGTTATTCTTATGCTTGAATCTGTTTATTTGATCGTGTGAAAATAGGTTTAAATCCTTTTACATGTAGCAAATAGTGATCAGTTTGCAATGTATACTGTATACACCGATTGATTGTACAAACGAAGCACGTGGAGTGTGCCACGTTTAACAGATTATTAATTGGTTTATTACCTGAGAGTGGCTGAGTGATGAAGTCAAAAAAGATCACTGTACAAAATGCAGGCCCGTAGCCAGGGGGGTTCAAAAGAACCCCCCCTTTTTGCTGGAAAAAGGTCCACTCTGTGTAAAATTCGACCTAGGTACATGGGGATTATATGGTTAAAGGTGCACTTTTTCAGAAAAAGACCCCCCCCCCCTTTGAAATTGCTGGCTACGGGCCTGAAATGGGTAACGCCTGTGAATATCTATAGTGAAGAACAATCTGTGGTCCTCTTAGAGGATAAGGTGTCCTTTGGAAAAAAATCGCATTCAATTATTTGTTTTATAGCATAATTGATACACTAGTAGGTGAAACAGTATGGAAATCATACAAGTCTTCCAGGTATTACATAAAGATATTGCACTTCTCATGGTATACATTGTGATGTGCATGTTTCCGAAATTTTATTTAAAGAATCTGGTAGAGGGTAGTAAAGGGCTATCCTCTACCAGGGCCACAGGTTGACTTTTCAATAGACATAAACAGTTATCTCTACTGGAAAAATAGATGGCTAGGCCTACTCTCTGTACTGTGCCTCAGCAAAAATGTCCACAGAATAATAACTGCTGCCCTGGTAGAGGGTAGTCAAGGGGGAAATGTACGTTCTAAAGACGTTCTACCGCGTTTAAACTCCCCAACCCAAAATTTTACTTGCGCATAAGATGGTGCAGAAGACCCATACACATCAACTAACTCGGCATGTATGTCCTTACCAGTTTTACCTTTCAAATGCAAGTACCGAATATTACAGCACGGTACTCCATTTTTGATGAAAAGCTTGCTTTTACATCACTAGCCATGTTTGACATTCAATATCAGGCCTACCCAACTACCAGACTCGGCACCTAAGGATCCTGAATTAACCGGTATATCGGACCACACTACCCGTTTTCAAGGTGTGTGTCAGATCGCATTTCGGAGTATCAGCCAGAACACCGACAGGATGAGCCCTGGCATGCTCGGCTGTCACTTTGATTGGATAGTAAACGATTGTCGTAAAATCGCTATATGATTTTAAAACCGGGCGCATAAATTTGAAAGCCACCTAGATGAACCTTAGACTACCACATTAATCTAATACAATGCAAAAAAGCCCTATCAAAAGTGGTTAAAACATTCAAACCGAATGTCGTAAAGTCCCCATATACCCCCATAGAGACAATAAAATATAGTACTCTAAAGTAAGAGTACAGTTTCAGGTTGTTCAGCCGAGCGTGGATGAGCCCGCAGCCGTGCTACAAAATTTGTTCTGGGGTATGATACTCCGAAATGCGATCTTACACACACCTTGAAAACGGGTAGCGTGGTCCGAAATACCGGTTAATTCAGGATCCTTAGGTGCCGAGTCTGGTAGTTGGGTAGGCCTGAATATCTGACAAACAAATGACCGTATTCATGTGTAGTTTTGTACCCAGGTACAATACATGTATTGAAACAATGCGTGAAAATCGTGGATGTCTCGGTTGATCGGAGATGTGTTAGGCTGGTTATATATTGACTCGCCCTCGTACTCAAACTGTTTATTAGTTTGACCCCCAGAGATACAGCGCCCTCTGCTCCACCACCCAGTCAATTATATACACAGGTAAGGACAGGAGTGAACCGTATGATCTTATCTGTCGCGAGTGCTCGCTCACTATCCCACGTGCTGTGCACGTTTCCCGTCCTTGTTGGTCAGTAGTGTCCTGCCAGAATGCTAAATCAAAGACATGCACATGTCGTCGTACCAACTCGTATTTTACGGTAGTAGACGGAAAGGGTTGCAAGAGAGGGGGTGGGGCAGATATCCAGTAACATTAATGAATGTGCCTTGTTTATTTTTTAAATTGATGAGGGCTGTTTTTTCGTCATCGGGATCAAATAATAGATTCTAGACTCTAAATAAATAAATAATTATTATTAACAGTTTCTATTATTATTATTATTATTATTATTATTATTATTATTATTATTATAAAGAGAGACTATAGCAATCTGTGGGTCTGGACTTCTCGGCAAACCGATATCGTAGGATGTTCCGTGTTTCATTCGTTTGAATCTAGGATTCAAAGCAGCATTAATATTTCGGATCCTAGGTTGAATATGATGGACTTTGATATTTTTACCCGTCCCCCATCAAACCTCATGTAATCCATGTGACTGGTGAACCGTATCCTTATCTTAGTAGCATTTGGGTTTACTTACACAGTTGTGCAAAGATAAGGTGGATTTGATATGAAGGAGTACGCCTGCCCCTACTTTAGGCCTTTTTAATTATTTGATTTACACACCAGCTTCCAAACGGCTATAATGCCACAATTTTTGATCTACCACTTTATTTCAATATAAATGGTTGTAGCTATTTGCGGCCTTCAGGCTCTTTTTTGATGGAGTGTAAATGTTGAATTTATCCGATTCATTTTTGTTCGATTTATTTTTCGGCCATTTTTTATCACAGCAACAAATGGTAATTTCATTCGTTTCGGTCGTTTAGAAACTCATTCATTACGTTTTTGTCCTGATTTACCCGTAATTCAAGTGATTATCAAAATGGCCTGAGTCGGTGACAAAGGAGGCGTACACCCATTGAGATAGCAGAAGACGTATTTACAACAATGGCGATGACCAAAACGTCCCTAGCTCTGATTATAGCTACGGTATGCATGTTTTTGGATAATGTCAATGGGTCTAAAATTCTGCTTTACCCTTACGCTCACGTGTACAATTCTCGACTCCTAAATATGATGAAAATTGGGCAAATGATGTCTGCGCGGAATCACAGTGTAACGATGTTGGTAGCTGGCAACGTGGGTCCTGTCTTAGACAAGGTACCGAAGGAGATCCATGTCAAAAAAATTAAATCTCACCATCCCACCGCTCAACCTGTCTGGTGAAATGCTTATCCACAAGGTGAGGACAAATGCCTTTTATTTTGTGCCGCAGTGGCTGGAATACGGCAGAGAGATGATGGACGCACTTTTTGGAGACAAATCACTACTGGGAGAACTAAGGTCAGAAAAATATGACCTCATGTTTCTTGACATCATAGCCCCCGAGGGCTTACTGTTAATGGATTATTTGAACATTCCCAGTGTTGGGTATTCTAATTTTGGATTTGACAATAACTGGGACATCAGTCCACCCATAAATCCTTCCTACATGCCGGACGCATTTTCGGCTTACTCAGAATACATGACATTTTGGGAACGATTAATCAATACTGTTAGTATAACTACAATGAACTTGATGAAAATACAATATCAGTCGCCTTGTGATGAGGCGAAGGTAAAATACAATCTTAACACTTCACTCTCCCTGGAAAGTGTGTTCACAAGATTGTCGCTGCTGATAGTAAATATTGATTTCGTCTTTGACTACCCTCGGCCCGTCTTCCCTTGGGTAAAACCCGTGTCAGGCGTTCTTTTCCATTCTCCAAAACCCTTGCCTAAAGAACTTGATCAGTTCGTGGAATCCTCGGGAGACGCAGGGTTCATCATCTTGAGTTTCGGAACGTTGATACCTGAGCTTACGGCGGAAACAGCAGCAATGGTGGCCAGGGTTTTTGCGCGACTTCCCCAAAAGGTTATATGGCGAAACATTAACTCTAACATCTCTGGACTAGGAAATAACACAAAAGTGTTGCCATGGATACCACAAAATGACCTCTTGGGTCACCCCAAAGCAAGACTCTTCATTACTCATTGCGGTGTAAGCAGCTCGCACGAGGTTCTGTATCACGGGGTTCCTGTTGTTGCTGTTCCGCTCTTTGTGGATCAATTTGGTCACGCAAGAAAGTTAGTTGAACGTCTCGGTATGGGGGAAGAACTGGACTTCTTTAATTTCACCGAGTCTGCCTTTTCTGGCACTGTTCTAAATGTTTTAAACAACCCTAAATATTTTAAGAACGCTAAGCGTGCTGCAGCTACTGTTCGAGATCAGCCGATGGATGGGAAAGAGGCTCTGATGTTTTGGGTCGAGTATGCCATCAGGAACAACGGAAGTCTACATTTTCATTCTCAGGGGATGGAGAGACTTAGTTGGTACCAGTATCTGCTGCTCGATGTTGTTAGCGTCCTTTTCAGCACTGTTGTTACTGTTGTTGTTTTGGTATACCTTATTTGTAAATTGGTATGCCGACATGTCACGAAAAAATGGTTTCCATCAAAAAGAAAAAACAAAACCGAATAGGCCATCTGTTGAGAAATGCCTTGCTTTTTCATTATTATTCCTTCAAGACTGATGAGTGTAATGTTTTGTTAACGTTTGTTCCATGTCCTTGTGTACCTATTAAGTAAATAACAATTCATAATTGTAAGAATTTCCTTTTTAGTCTTTGAAGAAGCATTTAAAGTCAAATTTTGCAACAAAATCTGACCAAACGCCATCATATAGTTTCAAATAATTATAACTTGCAGTAATACCAAAAGACTTCGTTTCATATTTCCGGAAAAAAGGATATATGAAAGGATTTTGCTGCTTTCTTTCTGTGCCTAAAATAAACCTCAGCCATCTCTTTAAATAAGTATGCATTGCGCCTGCAGCCA
This sequence comes from Lingula anatina, assembly GCF_001039355.2. Next base: position 210,196 of record NW_019775658.1, on the reverse strand, counting down.
TACATGGGAGTAAGAGTGAGGATAATGCAATCCGCGCGCTGTGCTACGTCATTTAGCCGATTCTACCCCACCCCCGGAAACCCCCCCCCCCCGGAACCCCCCCTCCCCAAGACAATTCTCCCTGGGAATTCCCCCCCCCCAGACAACCCCTTATCCCAGCATAGAAAAACACAGCCTTTCAATGATCTTTTATACATTGCACATATTAAATTAACTGCATATTTTACTGAATATAAGAAAGAAGACAGAAAATGAAGTAAAAACAAGGATTGGCTATTAATTATAAGATTCAGGAGGCTCACTTGCGCACTTAAACAGACCTGAGAGGCAATCTTAAATTTTAGATGCTATGATGCAAATTTTGCAAATTTGCCATTACATGTCACTTTTTAATCAAACAAATACTTCCATTTTATAAATTTTTCTAAAAGTAAGAAAAATTAATTTTATCTACAGGGGTACCTTTCACTTGATGTTAGTGAGTCTTCTGAATAACAGGTTAAGTTAACAATAGGAATAATGAAACTAGACAAAGAAAACAAGTTCGGGGTCAAGTTTTTTTCCACGAATTTATCGCTGAACATTACGAAAATGTGCACAGAATAGCCAAAGAAATATCTGTAATTATCTAGTGATTACCGTGTACAATTTTCTGTGTGGCTCTGGTAGAGGGTACGGTTGCACTATGCCCACTCTTATTGCTCGCTTAATATAATAGGTTATCAGTGTGTCCTCCAGTGCCTTCTGCTCCACCCCTAGTCAATTTTTAAACAGGTACAAACAGGAGCGTACTCTACGATGGTCTGCCGCAAGTCCTCTCTCATAACCCCACGTGGTGTTCATGCATTTCGTGTTTCTCTGTGTCTTGTCTAAATGTTAAGCCAAAGACATGTAGAGTGTAAATGGCTAGCGGTTAAACTGGCAAAGAGGCCATTCAGAATAAGAAGAGCCAAGTGCTAGCTAGGCCACGACCTAAATATGGCGGACCTACATAAAAGGAAGACTGCTTAATCCTGTAATGGTCTCTCCGCCTCTCACACGGCTCCTCACGCGTCGTCTCTCGACCGGTTGAATTAAGCCGAGATTTAATTACTCTTCCCCTGCAGGGACGGCGCGTGGGGAGGCGTGTGAGAGGCGGAGAGACCATTACAGGATTAAGCGGTCTTACTTTCACGTAGGTCCGCCATATTTAGGTCGTGGCCTAGCTAGCACTTGGCTCTTCTCATTCTGAATGGCCTCAAATAAAAGCGGGCGAAAAGATCGAGGTGCAAGGGAAGGGTGAGGAAGGAGACGAGCCTATTTGGATTGTGGTATTTCATTCGTAGCCTGATTGTGCCTGTGATATTTTTGAAGAAGTAAGAGCTGATTATTGTCATCGGGGATCATTTAAAAAGAGGCAAGCGATCAGCGGGCCTGGTCTTTCAGGGGAACCGGTATTGTAGAAATTTAATTATTTGTTTGAATATTATGGACTTCGATTTTTTACTCGTTTCTCATCTACCCCGATATAATAGGTGACTGATAAACCGTAGGTTTATCTTGGCAGGGGCGTACATATACATGTAGCTAGATGTTGCAAAAGAAGACAGTCACAACAATGGCGATGGCCAAAACATCACTAACTTTGATTATAGCTACGGTTTGCATGTTTTTGGAGAATGTCAATGGGTCTAAAATTCTGCTTTACCCTTACGCTCACGTGTACAATTCTCGACTCCTAAATATGATGAAAATCGGACAAATGATGTTTGCGCGGAATCACAGCGTAACGATGTTGGTAGCTGGCAACGTGGGTCCTGTCTTAGACAAGGTACCGAAGGAGATCCATGTCAAAAAAATAAATCTCACCATCCCACCGTTCAACCTGTCGGGTGAAATGCTTATCCACAAGGTGAGGACAAATGCCTTTTATTTTGTGCCGCAGTGGCTAGACTACGCCAAAGAGATGATGGACGCACTTTTTGGGGACAAAACACTTCTAGGAGAACTAAGGTCAGAAAAATATGACCTCATGTTTCTTGACATCATAGCCCCCGAGGGCTTACTTTTAATGGATTATTTAAACATTCCTAGTGTTGGGTATTCTAATTTTGGACTTGACAACAACTGGGACGTCAGTCCACCTAACAACCCTTCGTACATGCCGAACGCGTTATCGGCTTTCTCAGAACAAATGACATTTTGGGAACGATTAGTCAATACTGTCAGCATAACTGCAATGAACTTAATGAAAAAATGGACTATGACGCCATGCTACGAGGCGAAGGTCAAATACAATCTTAACACTTCACTATCAATAGAGAGTGCGTATACGAGATTGTCGTTACTGATTGTGAATTCCGATTTCGTCTTTGACTACCCTCGACCAGTCTTCCCTTGGGTAAAACCCGTGTCAGGCGTTCTTTTCCACCCTCCAAAACCCTTGCCTAAAGAACTTGATCAGTTCGTGGAATCATCGGGAGACGCAGGCTTCGTCATCTTGAGTTTTGGAACGCTGATACCTGAGCTCACGGCGGAAACAGCAGCAATGGTGGCCAGGGTTTTTGCGCGACTTCCCCAAAAGGTTATATGGCGAAACACTATTACTAACATCTCTGGACTAGGACATAACACAAAAGTGTTGCCATGGATACCACAAAATGACCTCTTGGGTCACCCCAAAGCCAGACTCTTCATTACTCATTGCGGTGTAAGCAGCTCGCACGAGGTTCTGTATCACGGGGTTCCTGTTGTTGCTGTTCCGCTCTTTGTGGATCAATTTGGTCACGCAAGAAAGTTAGTTGAACGTCTCGGTATGGGGGAAGAACTAGACTTCTTTAATTTCACCGAGTCTGCCTTTTCTGGCACTGTTCTAAATGTTTTAAACAACCCTAAATATTTTAAGAACGCTAAGCGTGCTGCAGCTACTGTTCGAGATCAGCCGATGGATGGGAAGGAGGCACTGATGTTTTGGGTCGAGTATGCCATCAGGAACAACGGAAGTCTACATTTTCATTCTCAGGGGATGGAGAGACTTAGTTGGTACCAGTATCTGCTACTCGATGTTGTTGGCGTCCTTTTCAGCACTGTTGTTACTGTTGTTGCTTTGATATACTTTTCATGTAAGGCGATATACCGATATATCTCGAAAATATGGCCTCTATCAAAAAGAAAAAACAAAACCGAATAGTTGGACATCAATTTTTTTCATCAAAACTGAATAGAGCAATGTTTTGCTGAAGTGTTTCACATTGTCGCCTATGAAATGAATATTAATATAAAATGAATATTATATAACTGTTAGAATTCCCTTTATGTATTTTTACTTCTTAAACTTAAATATGCAGTTGAAGTGAGGTGACATGTTTAAAATCATTGCCGCTTTCCTTGTCCAAATGTCGCCATACGGTTTCCAATAGCCTATATTAAACATAAGTAGAAATACCAAAGTGTATCGTTTTATAAATCCCGAAAAATATTTGAACAGATATTTTTTCTGTGCCATATATAAGACTCGGTTGTTTTTGGCCAACTTTTGAATAATCATACTATGTGCGCCAAACAGTGATGCGTCATACATTACTACGGCATTTGGTGGAAAAGTACGCACTGGAGGGACCCATAAATAGGTCAAATTTACGTCCAGAATTTTGGAGAAGGTGCATTAAAAAATTTTTTTGACTGACCAATTTGGCTGACCAATAAATTAATTTGGTTTATTTTTTTGGCATGTGGACTATATTGGAGTCAAATAAGCAACTAGTATTAATGATATATATTCATCACAGGGAATCTATGCTCGCTTCAATATTGCTAGACGATAGCCGAAAGTATTAATATTATAGTCATGTACCTGTGTTATGGACTTAGGTGCATATGCAGTAGACATATAACATCTCTGAGGAAACTTGATCCTTTAGATTAGAAAAGATAGTGATAATGTATTAAATAAACAAAATCTTCACAAATAGTTCCAATTTGGTTGCTTTTATTTCTTGGGGGAAAAAATAAAGCAATCGTAAATTGTGTGTTTGAAGACTAAAATATTTTTTTTTAACATTCTATAGCTCTATAGGAGAGCAGTTGGTAAAAGACATGGCTGACGTTCCATCCTTTTCTCCTTACATCACCAGATGTATCATGATTTACATTTATTTCAGATGTTTTCATAGGAGTTCTTTCTGCTGTTGTATCCCTTTCCATTTATTTTTTAACAACCTTTTCTAAAATTGCTTGTGGGAATTTGTATCTAAACAAACTGGTATAAAGCACCTTGGGATTTGGCGTCATTTCATCAAGTGCTGTTCTGCACCGTGGAAATATACAGGCCATACATTGGACCCATGCAATACGTAGGCAGAACATATTTGAAAGAAAGAGGAATTGTTAATACAGAACTGAACACATAATTCTGTTTTCTCTTCTTAATTTTGAAGTCACACAAGAACAAAAGCTTTTTTAAAATCTGATCAACTGATAAGTTGTGATGACCGTATTTCTTTTTGCATTGTTGTTTTCATCCAATCCCACTATATAACTCTTAATATCTGTGCTGTTCAGTTTCATTTAGCATCCCAATTTCCTATTTAACTAAACCATGTAAATACCTAGCTTTGAACATCTGAAATGCGACTGGATTGTAATCTTTATATTCTGTCTTGTTCAGCATCGCCCTCTTTGGGAGGATCTTCCTATACATTCTACAGCTGTCTATCCAAGCTATGTTCTTTACGCCTTCCTGGTTCTCAAAGTCCAGCGTATTCAGCTGAAAGTTTACGAAATGGAACACTATCCCGTTGGTGTGGGTGCAGTTTACACTAATTGGTTTCGGCAGGACTTTCACATCCTCCTAAAATGAGATACTGTGAACATTAAATTTATGATCCAGACAAGTAACAATATTTTTCTGGCTATACATGAGCTTAAAATATTTTTGTCAGCAAACAAATGTTCTGTTTAATTTCTATTCAGTGAGGGTGAAAAATATGTATTCCAGCATGGCTTCTTGTACATTCAACAGTGACATCATCCTTTACGCCACTTTTCCTTTAAAAAAAGAAGCATTTCTTCCAAACTCTGCCAGCGAACATTCAACTTTATTGCATTATATATCACAGTGTTCTAGCTTACCCCATACAGTTTCTTTGCCTGTGTCAAACAATGTGCCAGACAGAACATGATAGCCCTGGCATTCCTCCTGTCATTGGGCCAGGTGTCATTGTTCAGGAACACAAAGTTGTGAACATGTGGAAACTGGTATTCTGGTGTCCAACCTGCATCAACAGAATAAAGAGCATTTTAGAAAAATAAATACCAATATAAATGTTATTTTAATGTTATAAATGATATAAATTCAGACAAAATGTTTCCAAGCTTGGAATCCAAAAATTACACCCAAGTACTTGGTAACTGAGATCACTGAAAGAAGCAACACAAGTCAGAAATATTCAGTATAAGTCAAGTGACTAAACTACTACTAAAGCATACTTAACAAAACTGCCCTTCATATTTTAAGACTCCACTCAAATACTTCATATTATATCAAATCTTACTGAGAAACTGAAAACATTTTACCGTTACAAGTATCCTCTCTCCAAACATTGTGTAGTTTAACATCTATGAGAGGTGACATGGGATAAAAATCTGGCAAAACGATCGCCTTGCTACTGTCAATCATAGCCTCATCAGCAAACAATGGGAGGGGCTTATTTGAGGAGATCATGTGATCTGAGTGGGCCAATACATGAATGGGAACTCCTGGAAATAAAAATATAACTAAGATTTTATTTTATAGGTATTTATTCCTCCTTAGTATAAATTTGAATTATTTTGCTTATATTCTGTATAATAACGTTGCATACCCTTCTTCTTTTCTCTTTAATAACACCATGTATAAATCAACACTGTTCAAACAAACAAAATATTCAGTATGTACTTGAGCACATAGTTTATGAAATTGACTATACCACATCGTACTTAGCCATGCCAACTATATTAATGATAAGTTTACCTTGCGTATTGAAATGAGTCCAAGTGACATGGTCATGTGTATGTCTACGCTCTGTTAAAACCTGTGGATACTCTTCGACAGCAATCATGTCACACAGTCGTATCAGGTTCTCCACAAGAGTTCTCCTAAAAATACAAAAATTATGTAGAAGTGAATAAACTGCATATTAAAATATAACCAGTCAGAATTCACGATGTATATTTAGGTAGAACTCCTCGTGCTGTATCGATTACTTATACTGTATACGTAGTGGTTTTCAACAACAAAAGACTCGCTATGCATGAATGCATGTTACACCTTGCCTGGGTCATTTCTTCTTGTCTTGATATAGATCAGATATACCAGTCATCAGCAAGGTGTATGTGACATCCAATTAAGCTTTGCATTCATTTGTATCACATATGCTTTTGTCAGTGACTGGTGGTGTACCTATTATGTAAATATTTTCCACTATTTAACTAGTTTAACCTAGTTATTTGTAATATTATGTGTTATTACAATAATAATAATAATAATAATAATATACTCAGTTGTGACAAGCCAGGAATGTGTCATATCCAGGGATAGGGCAAATTAATGCCCCACGCCCCTCAATCTCCCAATTCAGTCCTCATCATTTCACACAAATCTAGCAATTTGCTAAACCTTCTTTCACATTTTTTAAATGATGCAAGTTTTCCAAAGAGGGAAGCACCCCATGTGCCCCCTCATATCAAAGTAGAAGTGTTGGCATACATCATTAGCCCCATGGTGATCCCAGTCTCTGGCTTGTACTTCCAACCAGGGAGCCTGAAGTTAATTCTCTTAGGCAGCTTGTACGTGGCGGGGTTCCATACATTGGCCTGCATGATATACCGCTGAATTAGCTCATCCTGTGAAACAACAGTTGTAACATTACTGACAGAGCCACATTACAATTTGATGGAACACTACCAAGCCATATAACATACGTGTAAGTCATATTAATTCAATGAAATCACAGAAGTACATCACCAAGCTCAATTTACAAACACTCAGGTCTATTTCTAAACTCTATAATTTGGCAAATTATTTCAAAATGATGAAAAGTCACAGTACAAGGATACAAAGATAATTTTTTTTGTGTCAATAATTAGAGGGTTGATTTATTGGTTCAGATTCAGCTCTAAAACTGATTTACACTTTTTAATATTTTTTCTTCAGTCCAATGTTTACAGAACTTTTCCCATTCATTCAGTGAACTCCATAAAAATGTTTCCTTCATTGTTTTTCTGATTCTGTAGGGAGCAGTCATTACCTGTAAAGGATGATCCACTTTCCCGATAAGATCAGCTAATGGTTTTGGCTGACCCTCTATTACCTGTGTTTTAGTCAGTGTCTTTATTTGTTTTGTTCCTAAAATAACAAAATACCTGATACTATAAGGCATTAACACGAACAATGCAAAATGAATATGACCTGTGTCAAGAAATATTGTCATAAAATTCTGTTAATCTGTGACAGAGACGCTGTCACCTCTCTGACTAGGAGAGTGACGAAGCTGAACTTCAAAATCTCACGATTTGCCATGTATATGTACAAACATGTGAAAGGCAGATGATGCAATGTTGTGGTTATCTAAGATTCAAAATAATGAGATTTCTTTAATCCTACCACCAGGTAAACCCAATTATTTGGGGATGATGTGCTCGGTTGTCTATGACATTATCTATGTACATAAATAACCTTTAATTTTCTAACTTAAAGAATGGTTTGGACACTTATCAATAACTAAGATTTTAATCTACAGAGGCCACCACTACAACTGTGGTCCTCATGTGCCCCTATTAAAAGTCATCGTTATTTTTATCTGACTTTTAAAGTTGCACCCTCTGTGGTGCATTGGATGTGTCTCTGCCAGTAAAGACTATTATAACATTTGCTTATATTAAATCCATCTTTGCTACTACAAACCTTCCAGAAGATAAGTGTTTAAATTAAATATGTGGCGTTTCTGCTCATGAAAGTCTGGGTGGTCATTTGGATATGTCGGTTTGCAAAATCTTGGGTCATCTGGGACTGGGAGCGTCCACCTTTTCTTCTCAACAGGGGGCGGCACAGTGGGATCCACCACTTGGATGCCTAAATCAAGGAGAGATCAACATTTTGGCAATTTTCATAAAATTGCTGCATGCAGTCACATATTATTCATTTTAAAAAATACAGTTTCAGGATTATTTTTGGAATTCCCTAATGATATTGCAACAAATTAAGCAAAACAATTTAGAGGGAAATGTTACTACATGTGCATGTGCATGTATTTGTATATAATGCTACTAATTGATTCTGATGAGGGTTTATAACTCTTCCTAAATATTATGCATGGTGGCCAATGGTCAATCGAGACCTTTATAAAACTTACATTCATTAGGTTTAAAGAAACATTAACCAATACATTTTTGAGGTTTTAAGATACATCGACCAAATAATGTGGCAGGAAAATGTGAAGCTAGCTACCTAGCACGAAATTCATGCCTTAGCACTCCTATTGACGATTCTGATATCTGTCTATAATGTGCGTGTTGAGGAGATGAGATGTAAAATAAAAATTTGAGAGCTGCCGCACCGCGGCTGGTTCGGCAACCAGTTTTCATTTCCAACTTTTCGAGGCCTTTGCTTTCATGCGTTGGCACAGACAGTACATATTAGAATCGTCAATAGGAGTGCTAACGCATGAATTTTCGTGCTACTAGCTACCCAGATCTTGTATCCACCGAGGCACGTCAGTAGAAGGTATCTTCAGCTTTCCCTCTCTCTTCCATATTTCCTTCCACCGTCTGCCATAGTGCTGCCTACAAAGACACACCGTCACTCGCATTTTTGGAGTACCTACAATTTAAAATGGTAAACAACAAACTAATGATTATAGTACGAAAAGTCTGCTTTAGCAACACTGAAATTAAATATACTGTAGTCTTATTTATCGTATGAGAGAGAGAGAGGCGTATGGCATCCAATGCCTGCAATGAAACTCTCAAAAAACGAAAAACGAATACAAAGATGGTAAGGAGAACAGTTAACTTACAATAGACACCTGCATATGTTCTTGACAAGCTCAACTTCTTCAAATTCTATTCACAGCCCGTCAACTTCACATGTTCAACTTTGAAGTGAGCTATGACGCGAAGAATGGCAATACATGGATGTTTGAATATGTTTCAAAACGCCGTGAGTTTACACATTCAACATAAAAAAGCAAATATTATATAAATAAGATCAATAAATTGAAACTGAATATTAAAAAGCACCAAAATGAAACAATGTACTAGAACATTTTATCCAAGATTTTACGCGTGTTAACGCTTAACAATCTAATTAATGGCTTCGCCAGTTGACGTGAAAGGTCACCTAGGTTCACTAGCATACATGTTGGGCTGTTTCCTAAAGGTAAGAGTGCCATTACTTGTTTTTTCATCAGATTGTGATTTGTTTTAGCATATATTTTAATAGCAGTTGCACGGAAATCTATGTCATCAATGAATAAGTTTATGAACTGCAACAATCTTGGTGAAAATCGAGGCTTATTGGACTTTGAGCCTGCCTTGACCTTGTTACCGTCCAGAGTAGGCATGATAACTTGACCTAGATATCGCCACAAACAACACTCGAGTCTTTTACGCGTAGCATCTTTAACCAGGCGATGAGCAAGTGAAGCAAGAGCGAGTTATTTGAACGTTATCTCAGGTATTTTACCAAATTAAACTGCTGGTTTTGTGACCAGATAACGTTAATTAGGAGATGCAATAAAGTCTTTAAAAGGACTTTTTAGGGGGACACTAATTGCATCATCATTTGTACATGTTCAGTGTTGTAAACAAACACTTTGCAAAGTGTGCACGCAGTTGTGCCGTTAAAAGGGGGTCAATGTCTGACCTGGGATGGGTTGGTGTCAGTGTGCAAAACACCAGTCCTTATGTAGCTTTACTTTGAGAAACAGAGCCATTGTTTTTAAAACAGTCATTATATATATTTTTTTGTGTGTGAACGGAACAGGGAACGTTGTAGGTATGTGAAGTATGTACTAGTATATAGCTTATGAACTAAGAGCATGCTGACTAGTACTATATATATATATATATATATATATATATATATATATATATATATATATATATATGTATATTTATTGCAGGTAAATATACTGGTAGTGTGATATTTGGACTTTGAACTTCAGTAGATTTTACTGATTTTAATAACTAAATACAACTGTAATATAAACATCTTAAGTTTGGAGCAAAAATGTTAGTTAACAAGAAGGGAAATCCAGCAGCTCAGGTCTGTTATTCACCAGTTGAAACAGCTTACATTTAAGCTGTCTTAAATTTGTACTCAGTTCTTGTCTAGTACTCCTGTTTTGATTACACAGTGGGTATTTTTGTCGATACATTTAATTGTTAGTTGTGTCAGTAGTCATGTGGAGAGAGAGAACACTTGCTTTGCATATTAACCTAGATTATATGTAGCCTTCTTTCTTATTGACTATAAAACTTAGGAAGTGTAGTTGTGTTGCACTTGGTGCAACAAATAAATATATACTATTAAGTATATTGTACCAGTTAATCAAGGCATATTTATGACTAACAAAGTCAGTGTTATACCATTTTTTTTCTAGGCACATCTAGATGAAAAGTGGATCGTTTAGCAGCAAGGGTTAGTCTTTCGGAGAAGAAGGGTAACGCTGTGTCAGTCCCGTCGCCAGTGAACCAGAGATGTCACGTCTGAACATCAGTCTTCTGTCATCCTGTGGCTTTGCCACAAGAAACAAAATCTTCCAGAGGGGTCATCTTCCAGCGCAACTCGTTTGGAGCAAAAGCAATACAAACTGTGTACCTATCCCAAGAAGTGTTGTCCTGAGCAAGGGAATAACATCAGTTGATGCATATAGGCCTGTAGAGATTCCAGTGGGGTATAGGGCTTACAGCAGGAAGGGCAGAATATCTCTGAATCATCAGGAGGAGGAGGAGGTTGACCTTGCCCTCGAGGAGCATCCTGAGGAGGAGCTAGGACTTTTCATGGAGAGGATGAGGGTGGAGGAGGAGGAGGACGCTGCCACCAAACAGAAGCAGGTGCTGCCACAGGTGGCAGATGCTGTGGAAGAAGATAAAAGTTTCTTGGAAGAGTACTTTGCTTGGGGCTTGTCCCAAAATGAAGATGGACAGAATAACCTTGAATATGATTATGACGATGAGCTGGAACATGAGATTGAAATCATGCTGCATATCGATACACACAAAGAAAACAGGAAGCTTGTTGATGCTCTGTGCAAGATGAACCCTTCCTTCAATAAAAACAGAGAGAGGTTGAGCCAACAGGTGGCGGTGCTACTCAGGATAGGGTGTAAAGGGGGAGACATATTGGAATTTTATGAACGTGAACCTGAACTGATAAAAGTGGACACTAAGAGATGGGAAGAGGTGATTGATGCCCTACACTTCACTAAATTCGATTCTTTCCAGATTCTACAGCTGATTGACGACGATATTGATATAATGAAGTATGGACGTGATCACATGTATAACGTTTTTAGTCTGTTGAGGTCATTTGGTATTGACCATTCTAAGATTAACAGTGTTGTCCTGAGATGTCCAGAGCTTCTGACCACACCCACCAAGACCCTCCTGACTAACTTCCACCAGCTTAAGACTATGTTCACCAATAGGCATCAGAGGGTGATCATCTTGCGCAGTCCTGGCGTCATGGTGGCCCAGCCTGAAGACACCAAGGCCATCTATGATTATGTTCTGAATACCATGAAGTTAGAGGTACGTTAGTAGTTTAAGCTACTGGATAAAATATTTATCTTCTATTGGGTACAAGTCCTTTGTTCTGATTTCACTTATGTAGAGATTTTCAGGCCATTTATTCAGGCAGTCAATTAAAATATTTTTACTAGCTTGTAGTACATCAAATCATATCATATATTTTTGATGTTAAATAAAGAAGTGGAAGGCAGTGTCCCAGATTCCATGTTGCTTACAGGTTCATTTAGTAGAAAATGGGAATTAAATGGTAGATGTAAATGTACTGTTAGTCATCATGTGATGTTTTTCTGTTTACTACGAGAAGTATCTAGGTGAATGCCGTGTGTCACGCTATTATGTCCTGCTAAAATAACTGCCATTTATCAAACCATACCTCAATGTAGAAATGTCAGATTATTTATTTATGCAGTTCACGTATCCCACAGGGTCCTCCATTTAACAAGGATGAATTTGTTCTCTTAACACACACATGTACACTTGAGCAGACAAACTTCTTAAATTATTTATAATTTTGCTGTTTATTATACATTTATTTCACATATATTTATTTATGTATTAGTATTTTGTTAATATTTGCAGCTATGCAGATTTGATCAACACAGAAAGATAATCTACATATACTCTGTTAAAAAAATTACTACCCATCAACATTGTCCATTCTGCTGGGCATTGTTGAGCCTTACTCTGAAAGTTAATTCTCTAGTTAACACCACATTCCTACATCTATTTCACTACCAAGTCGACTAGATGTGTAAGGGGCACCTGCTACATTCTTTACATATATAAGTATGTTTAGGATTACTGATTACTTTAGTTTACATTTATATGTTATATATTAAAGACCACTTATTAAACATTACTTTTGATAGATGGAGTATTGAAGGCATATTTCGTATATTTCCAGGTTCAGCATATGCTACATGTAGTTAAATGATCACTCAGTATTTGTAGAAATACTAAATACTTCTTACATTTTTTTTTTGTAAACATATTTGTTATATTTCCAGGTCCATAGTATACTGCCACTTACTAAATTGACCACTCTCTATATTCTAATTACATAAAGTGCACCTGTTTTGATATACTAGTATATCTCTACATATTTGGTGTATTACCAGGTCAAGGATATGCTACTTGGACGTTTGTTTGACCACTCCCTGGACCACGTCCGCAAACGGCACCAGTTTCTCCTGAGGGCAGGCGTGTACCATACACCAGGGAAGGCCACCGTCAGTGAACACCACCATGGCAACCCAAACCTAAAACTGATGCTGGACACTTCTGACCGGGCTTTCTCCGAGGATGTGGCCGGGCTGACCTTTGAGGAGTACAAAGTGTTCTGTAAGATGATGAATGCGGAGTTCGAGGAGGAAAATTTAGAGAGAGATGGAAGTAATGATGGCTCCTCGTAGCAGGGTTGGAAGTTTAGGTGACAAAGACAAGGTGATAATTGGATACCATAATTTTTCTGAGAAGTGGAATTTGATAGCTGAGGGTTTAGGATTTTTCGAACACAGCAGCTTGTTGTTGATGATTTATAATATCGGAGGTGTATTTAGATTAACTTAATTTAATATATATTTTTTTCATTGGATCATCTTATTTTGGTAGAGTAATTCCTTATTACCATGAACAAGGAGTATAGGGCACAAAACACCCTTAAATTTTTTGGTTTAGAGCTGTTCACTTTTTTTCTTTCTTTCTTTTTTTTTTTTTTTTTTTTTTTTATTACTACCTTGTAAAGGTCCATGGAACTGGCTGTGTGATGGGTACTGCACTGAAGACATCTAATATGTTGAGCTTTCAGATACATTTCACACCAGGCTCCGCTAGTCTTGTGTGTTCTAAGGGTGCTTTCCCAGAGATTTAGATCGATCTAAAGATTAAGTTTTAGATCGACCTAACTACCTGGGAGGTCACGCTAAATTGCAGTCAGCCGAGCGGGCACCATAGTTAATTACCCCCTTACAGCTTTTAGTAGGCGGTACAAACGCTTAAGCCGGCCAAGCTGACAGTAATCTAGTGAGACTCCCCACAGGGATAGATCGATCTAAAAATCTATGGAAATGGGGTGTAAAACTGCAAGATTATATAATATAAGTGAAATACTTAATAACAAGGCAAAACTTTGAAAACTGTAAAAAAAGTTCCACAAGTACGCTCATATTGTGACCTAACTTTCTACAGCAATTGCAGGCATGTAGCATTTAACTGCAATTTTTTTTTTTATTTTGAGTTGACTAAAAGCTGGTCTTGTAACAGATATTTCAATACTTAATTGAGATATGAGGAGTGTGTGGCATAGATGCAAGTGGGAATAAAAATGAAAATAAGTTATTAAATAGTTTGGTGGAGGATATGAAAAATTAAAATCACATTGTTTATTTGAGGTGAGAGTAGCACACAGCATGTGAAAAATCAAGAATAAAATTGTGTAAGATTTGTAAAGAAATAGAATATGTGCTGCGATACTTTGTCAGGAAACAGATGCAATGTATTTTTAAATATCCAATTTTTAAGAATCCAATTTTGTGTTCAATGTTCTTTTTAACAGGGTGCAATAACAAAGACATCTGCTATCTGTATTAATTGACATTAAAAGATATGTTTGTACAGGTTTTCCCAATGTTGATAGATTTGATCATGCTATGTAAAACTTGTCTTCTGCTATCTATCCACAGTTTACTTATAATTCAAACTAAAGCCTGCATAATATTGAATGAACATAGCATTGATATTTTATGTTTTTAATTTCTATTATTTTGATTTTTGATCATAAATTGAAAGTCAGTTGAAAATTAAGTCAATTTAAAAAAGACTACTAGTAACTTTCACAATGTTGTATTTGGAATACTATTATAATATTATCTTGCACATAGAAACATATCCAATAGCTTTAATTTTGAATGTCTCTTTGACAATAAAATATTCTTAGTTCAGAATCACAGTACAGTCATGTCTAGGAAAGGAGATAAATGTTCCGTGCATTCTTGGCTGTCACTTTGATTTGGCGCTGAACCTAAAAACCACAAAACGACTTAGGAGTACGTGTCTTCCTGTGTTTAAAAAAATCAATCCGAACCGATTAAATATTTACAAACGGATTAAAAATGAAGTTCTATACACCCCATAGAGTGTCATTGTTTAATAGTAGACTATTGTGCTATTCCTAGGTGGTTTTTTATGGTTTATAGATTCATTGACTTCTTGGTGACAGTGACTGTCAACATATTACACTCAGCGTTTTTTATATTCAAGTCTCTACTTTACCAGGGATGTATTGTATTTTCTCAACCATCAAATTGTAAAGCTAAATTAAGATTCATCTGAATAATTGTGGATGATTTTGGATAATTAAAATTGGATGAATTTTAACGTGCTGTGTGTTTGATTTTGTTTGTTTTTGGGATGCAATTGCAATATTTGAAAAAAAAAGTTGAAAAGCGTTCGCAGAGTGCAGACCTGTCAGAGCAGCTCAATCTTATTATTATTATTATTATTATTATTATTATTATTATCTATAAATCAAGTAATTATTTAACTTAATTCTTCTTGTCATTAATTTATCACTTCAATTCTCATTATTATTTATTTATTTATTTATTAATTTACTAATTTTAAAATAACCAGCAAAATATAGTCCATTTACATTTAACGAATTATCCCGGGGCAATCCCCCCCCCCCTCCGATTAGTCAGCCTTTAATCTTCCTTACCTGACTTTAGTCAGAACTCTTTAACAATAAAAAAAAAGATCAAAACCCGCGCATTAGGGGAGGTTTTTCGCGATACGCCATTCATTCCGT
>NW_019775658.1:102940-194027 GCF_001039355.2 Lingula anatina | reverse complement strand
AAACCACAAAACGACTTAGGAGTACGTGTCTTCCTGTGTGTAAAAAAATCAATCCGAACCGATTAAATATTTACAAACGGATTAAAAATGAAGTTCTATACACCCCATAGAGTGTCATTGTTTAATAGTAGACTATTGTGCTATTCCTAGGTGGTTTTTTTATGGTTTATAGATTAATTGACTTCTTGGTGACAGTGACTGTCAACATATTACACTCAGCGTTTTTTATATTCAAGTCTCTAGTTTACCAGGGATGTATTGTATTTTCTCAACCATCAAATTGTAAAGCTAAATTAAGATTCATCTGAATAATTGTGGATGATTTTGGATAATTAAAATTGGATGAATTTTAACGTGCTGTGTGTTTGATTTTGTTCGTTTTTGGGATGCAATTGCAATATTTGAAAAAAAAAAACTTGAAAAGCGTTCGCAGAGTGCAGACCTGTCAGAGCAGCTCAATCTTATTATTATTAATATTATTATTATTATTGTTATTATCTATAAATCAAGTAATTATTTAACTTAATTCCTCTTGTCATTAATTTATCACTTCAATTCTCATTATTATTTATTTATTTATTAATTAATTTACTAATTTTAAAATAACCAGCAAAATATAGTCCATTTACATTTAACGAATTATCCCGGGGCAATCCCCCCCCCCCTCCGATTAGTCAGCCTTTAATCTTCCTTACCTGACTTTAGCCAGAACTCTTTAACAATAAAAAAAAAGACCAAAACCCGCGCATTAGGGGAGGTTTTTTGCGATACGCCATTCATTCCGTTGACTTGACTCTCGCGTCGTTACTCGCGCTCTTTTCAAACTGTGTCAATATTAAGTGTCAGTTTGGTGGTTGTCGTATTACTAATGGGTTCCATTATTATGGGCAATATTAAAAGAACATGCCCCTTCCCCTTTTGTACGTCGTTCATTATTTTTAAAAAATGTTTTGGAACGTATTTTAATAAGAAATAGACTTTTGCAATTAGGGTTTCTTCAGTATAATCTGGCACTACCCCGAATAATATAAAATAAGAAGAATGTGTTTTCAAAAAAAAATCCAATAAATATGTTTTCTGGCCTTGGGTAGCCTAGATAAGCAAACAAAAAACGTGTCAAAAACGTTTTATTCCATAAGAAAATACTTTATATTTAAGGCAAAAATGCAGTATGGGCCTGGTTATTTAGAATTCCTCATCCTGTGACATGAACTCAAATCGCATCCTACAAGTGTTATTCTTTTGCCTTAAAACGGACAAAAACAAACATTTGTCATTAACAGTTAATATTTGTCAATATACAACAAACAAATGGAAATTTTATAAATTAAACTGCTCAAACCACGAAAAAAAAAGGTGTATGTCAAGTATTTGAACATTCAAACAACGGTTTGGTCTCATGCACAAAACTCAGATATAAATTCGATCAGCTAAAATTAGTTTCTTGTTGCAATGATTCAGTGAAGTTTCACTACATGAAACAAATAAATACGTCATTTCATCATTTTTCCTTAAATTCAAGGACAGTCACTCTCCGCTACACACTTTCCCTCGTGCCAGAAGGGGGCGTGTTTTGGACATGCGCACTTCTTAATACACACGGCTGCGCAGACCAAGTTGTACCGCGTTTCGCAGGTGAAGGTGCACGGGGAGGCACAATTCTGCCAAGTTCTGCCGCCAGTGCATCCAGGAGCTGGAGTGGTCATTCTCTCTTGTTCAGCTGGAACACAGTAAGAGTAGGAAAGGATAAAGTACATTTATAACAGGCAGGTCTGGTACTTCGGCAAGATGATATATAATACGACGGCAAGATGATATATAATACGATAAAATCAGCTGAAAATCACTTTCGTAACTTGAATATATATATATCCAGTATTACATCCTGGGTGTGCTTTTCAACTACGAGGGTAATCGCTAAATGCATTGTCAGTTCGTCGCTGTGGCACCCTTTTCAAGCAGCGCCCAGAGAACGTCTAACACGTGTACTTCCCGCTTTACCCTATGACCGCCACTGCCTACTTACTGGGACACTGATCCCTGCCTATACACTTCCCCATGTGAAGTACGGGTCGACCTAGGGGACACTGGCAGCGGGAGTAGCACCCTCCCTCACAGAGAGTGCTGGGGTCTCCGCACGTCTGGGTGCACTTGGAGCCACATGACATCCATACCTACAGGGAAAATAATCAGAGATCAACAGCATACCTATACAGCACTACAGATATATATATATATATATATATATATATATATATATATATATACAAGGCCAATGAACCACGGTACTTATGTAAAGTCATTTCAAAATGGCAGCCAATTATGAAAGTAACGTTGTGTCGTAAGTAAACGGGATATGCTGTACTGCTCGACAACCGCCGTTTATCCAGAAATTAAGAGATTAATTTATACCTGGCCTCCGGAACACTCATTTTTCACTTTTCCCGGGCACTGATCAACACGAATGCATTGATTCTCGTGCCAAATGGGGGCACTATTCGGGCATGCGCACCGTGCCTCATTTTCACTGGTGCATGTTGGGAAGGGGTCGTCACACGTGCGCGTGCACGGGGAGGCTGACTGGTGCCACACCTGAATGTCTGGACACTTTGGCGCGGCGGTTGTAGTGAGGCCTACAATGGCATCGCATTCACTGAAAAAAAAAAAGATAAAATACCAGTGATGAATGATCGCCACGGTATCACTTTATTATTTCTGTATAGGGACTGAATCTGAGATCAGCTATCAACCCCAAGTTATCGCATTCTGCATCTTCACCCGCCCCAATCCCACCCACCCCCACCCCCACCCAAGTCCGTATGTTTCATGCGGCATACGACACATTTTCACTAACTGGCGACGAAGAGAGCAGAAGATAAAGCAAGTTATAAATCCGGTAACTGCAAAATAATGGAAAAGTACAATTATTGCAAATTTGAAAGAAATACAGATTTAAACCAGGAAAAACACCCTTCCCAAACCAGAAACGGAACCCAAATGCCTCACAGATTCACAAACCTTGCCGTAAAGCAGCGCCCCGTTTCGTTTCTTTCAATGTAAGGTCTGTCCGGTTTGCACTGGCACCCCGCCTGGATCTCCCGGTTAGCGCAGTCGGGTTTTCGGTCCTCACAAGTCTGAACGCACTCCGCGCCAAACAGAACCCACTCTTGATTTTCAGGGCAAACTAGAGGGGGCAAACATCAAAAAGGATTTATATAGGCCTACTGACAAACCTAGCTGCAAAAATGCATTGTTCATATTCCGCTTATATGTATTTTAAGATTTATTTCCTTAAAAGAAATAAGAAAAACCACTTGTTCGCCGCCCGGATTTATTAGGCATCTCTTACCGTGCCGTCTGGAACAGTCCTGATATCCGACGCACTCGCCATTATCTAGAAATGGTTTGTTATACGGACACGTACATCCGGGTACGCACTGCGCACAGCCTCTTGGGAACGGTCTATAGCACGTGGCCGTGCATTCACTCGTACAGTTGGAGTAGATCATTCCGTGTTTACACTGGTTTTCAACTGAAGAAAAAAGTGAAATTCTTCTTTTCATATACACAATACAATTACTTGCATTTGTTCTCATATGTATTGCAGTTGACAGTACCCTTAATCGAGAGACCCACAGTCTTCTTCAGTACAATATATCTGGAAAGAAACGAAATCACATTCCTAGATTGTGTTAGGTGAGATATTTAAAAAAAACGAAAACGGCATTGCTCTTTTGCTCATTTTTCAACATACTATAAAACCAATCAGTATTTAGGAAGGGCAACCCCTTTTCATTTTGTCGTGTGCTTTATTTTTACGAACTGAAACTATTAAACAACTGTGAGAAGCAGGTCGGTAATAATTAGCAAATGATAAAATAACATTTGCCAGTATCATAACCAATTTGTTTCAAAGTGTAAGGTTCGTCTCTCGAGATATATTTGTCTTTACACATTTTCATGAGTGTTCCTCCACATAACCCAAGTCACATACATATCGGTAATGACAATATTTGGACAAATAAGTGGATAAATAATTATTATGGGCATTTGCTCTCTGGAATACAAGTTCCATTTTCCCAAATTCGGGTATCTGGCGGACATGCGCACTTTTCAACACACATCGCGGCACAAATGACCTCGCGGTAGTTGGCGCACGTGAAGGTGCAAGGTGACGCGCACGTCTGCCACGTCTTGCCGCCTTTGCACGCTGCTGCAGCAGGAGAAGCTGAAGAAAAATTGGCGATGATATCAACGTATGAGAACTACAGATTGGATACATTGTTTAAATAACGTATCTGTCATGTAGACTGCCATTAATTTTTCACATTGGTTGTTTACCAAGATCACAGCTAGTATACTCTGGAGCGTGCGGCCTGTAAGAAAACCTCGTCACAAATGTCTTCATATATCTATGGCGATGGTTTTAATTGCCCATAACAAAAGCAGCCGCTTTGCTCCTACAACTTTTATTCAATACAGCAAAACAACAGAAAAGTGTTTTGCACACTTTGTGAAGCGCATAATTTAGAAACATAGATAAATGGTACGTGTCTTGTTATTACTCGAGTATAGAACGTTTAAGATTCTTTTCAAAGTGAAAAAGAAACAAAACCTAATACCTGGGCACTTATCCAAAGCAACACACGTGCCATTGGACAGGTAAGGTGCGTCGTCGGGGCAGAAGCATCCCTGTGCGCACTTCTTGGAGCAGGTTGGTTCCTGGTCATCACATGACTTCGGGCACGCTGACCCACAATCCTTCCATACTCTGTCACTGGGACAGCGTTCTGCCACTGACAAAGAAAATATTGTGTAAAATCGGGTGTATCACGTGGCTATCACGTGGTCCATACATTGTGCATATTTGCATATACATTGCAGTACATATAGCGCGTGACAGCTTCTGTATAACTATATCACCTAATTATGCCTGTAAAATATAGTAAAACTCTCTGGATTGGACCATCCATGGCGTGCTTTATCAAAGTGATTATATTTCAATTTATTATGTAAAACGTAAAACAAAAAAAAAAATTAAACAGTGAGTTTGAGGATATCGGCGGATTACCTGGGCAGTGGTCGAAGGGGATGCAGAGGCCGTTCCACAGGATTGGTCTAGAGGGAGGGCACTGGCAACGTGCCACGCACTGCCTCGTACAGCGAGGGTTTGGCTCCATACAAGTTTTGGTACAGGCGCTTCCACAAGTTGTCCATAGCATACCGCCGCTACACCGCTCTTCATCTGTAATATAGGTATTTTGTTGTATCTAGACTTGTACAAGTATTTTAGTACATTTGTATAATTTTTTGAAATGATTTAGATTTTGTTCAGTCAACTTTAATATAGAAATTGTATTATACAAGTTTTGAAACTGACGCAAGTCTTGGTGCATTTTGTGCACATTTGTCACATTGCTTGTCAACTGTAATGTGGGGACAATAGGCCACAATTGTTGTCCATATCAGCCTTGGTACAGGCATTTGACATAGTCACCTACCTGGACACTGACTATACTTGACACATTCCCCCTTTCTCAATATAGGTTTTTCCGGCGGACATTCGCATCTGGACGCACACTCGGTGCTGCATCGTGGAGTCGGCTCACTGCAGGTGGCCGTACAGGTACTTCCACAGTCTTTCCAAACCTTAAGAAAGGCATGATTTGGTTGATTCGATTGTATATATCGGGTACTTCCTGATCATGTAGAGTTTATTGATATGGCATATGAGCTTCTGCTAATGCCACTTCTTGCGTTTTCTATACAACCGATGTCTTTATGACTTTAACGTTAAAGGTATACCGCTGTATGCACTAGATAGTCATAATCTTCTGTGTCATGTATACTGAATTAAATAAGACCAAAATGCCGGTCTTACACATGAGTCAAATTCTCTTCCAAAAGGCATAAAGAGACTCTCACCTGTCCTCCTGTACACTGTTTACTTTGCGGACATTCCGACAGCCTCACACATAAGTTTCCATTCCATAATGGCCGCTCTGGAGGGCACCTGCAGCCCCATATCCTACTCTTGGCTGGACAGTCAATGTTGGGACTGTCGCACGTGGCGTGGCACTCCTTACCTTCTCTCCCTCCTTCCCAGCTCCACACCTGACCCCCAGTGCAGTCTGGAATAAGTGGATTCATTCAGACTGTTTAAAATTACATTTGGATCGAGCACGAATTACTTATAACACATAAGCCACTTCCACTTGTTTCTTATACGACTCGTATAAAGTCGACATGTCAAAGCATACACCAAAGTAATCACTCGATCAGCCCAAAAAACAGCTTTAAAACTGCAACTTCTACATATTTTTTGGTCGTAAATTGACCCCCTGATCAGTCCCTTCAGTTCGTAAAATGTCTGCTAAATGACGTAGTAATGCATGGCGCATTACTGCTGCGCACACAGTTATTAATATGACTTGCCGAAAACGAAACAACCGAGGACCATATACTGTACACTAGTATAGCACAGGAAGAAAGCAGAAGACACACGATCAAATATCATTATTTGGGAAAAAGGAAACGAAGCCCTTTGGTATTTCTCTAAGGTATGGCATATGAAACTATATGGTGGCATTTCGTTGGGATTTATGGCAAAAATATGACTTCAAATGCATCTTTAATAAGCACTGTTTGACAGTGTGCAGAACACTTGACTAACGGATGTGCTTTGAAGACACGAAAAGCGGAGAAAAAGGAGAAAGGAGAATCTGTAGTACCAAACTTATTACCTTTTATTGTTACTTAAAGAGCACACATTAAATAAGATATGACGAAAATACCTATTACTGCTCCAGTCACATGATGCAATAAATCACATGATGCAATAAAACCAAAACAAGCGCAAAAGAAAATTCATACACCAAAGAGATGCTGTTTAAAGAAGACACATTACTCGGACACTTTGAGACCGGAAATTTTATTTGTTACAGTTACAAGGAGTCTGAATGTTTTTCCTGGTTCGGGTAATACTAATAGAATCCGTTCCACATGATAAACAACAAGTCAATGCAAGCTACACGGTGAAGGGTTATGCAGTCAACCATACCGGGTATGTCTTCAAAATCTAAGAAATCTTGAAAAAGAAATATTATAACTGCTGAGAAAACCTTTTGTGAATGCCTATCAATACACTACTATAAGATATTTGAAACTTGTTTTACTAAGTGAATCTTTTTAAAAGTTTTAACTTACGTAATATAGTGTAGCAATCGTTATAGGTCCAACACCGACAGTCGTGAAAGTGAGGCTTGTCATCCGGGCACTTGCAGCCTGGAGTACAACCCTCTGCGCATGCGGGCTCAAAGTCGTCGCACGTGATGGTGCAGTTCTTGGTGCAATTACTCCAGACAAGGCCACCACTGCACGACCTGTCTTCTGCGTGGTTTAAAAAGAGAAGAAAAACGCTGAACGAGTAACCTTGACAGTGATGATGCATTTAATACATGTATTTAGAAATTAGCAACAAAACAATTTAATTAATGACATGGGCGGATCCAGATATATTTTCAGACAGTCTTACAAATTATCTTTGTTGATCCACCCTTTATTTTTAACTGTCTTCCGGCAGAAAAAGTAGATGCCCGTAACCCGGAAGACCTAGAAGACTGCCAGAATGTCTATACCTGATAGGCCTATAGGCCTATGTGCAAATGTGTAGCCTACCTGTGCTTGGAAAGACACAATATATTAGTGCATGTCACATACAGGCTAAAGCTGACATAGTTTTACAAGTCATTTGACATCACTTTAAAATTTCATTTTCCTCACTTCATTCGGATTTTTTTCTAAACCAATAACAATGCAATGACATTTTTGAAAAATCTTTAGTGCCCATGTCGGCATTTTTGATGTCTTAAATTTGACATTCGCACTACTATAAAGGTGAGAAGGTCATATTAAAAGAATATACATGAGGTACGTTAGTCCATAACATTACCCAAAGAAATGGGAAATGTAACGGTTTAGGGCATTAATGCAGAATTTGTCCACCACATAATGTAGCGACCTCTACTAAGGCAGCTATAACAAGTTTGGCAATCGTGTCTGGTAAACTATTTTAGCCCCAATAACGACTTCCTTATTGTCGCGAGATGGGTGGTAAAGCATTAGATAGTTTTTCAACGTCGTTGAGTTTGAAAATATTTTTGTCACATATCTTTGAGATAAAATGACAGAGAACGACATTCTGTAAAATATTAATGGATATTTTAGGTATAACCATGCAGCGTTTTGTTGCAAGCTGTTTGACACTAGACACATGAAGATATTACATGGTAGGTTCAGTGAGTAATACTAGTGTAAAATGACCTTGTATTTTTATCTGAACGCTTTCCGAAAGCAAAACTTACCTAACGTAAATGTGTGCTCGAATATGCACGAGCTCGGGTATTAAATTGCCATTAGAAAAGTATTTGTTGTAACTAGCTGTAGAAATTGTAATGCACAGCAGTGAACAGGACAATACACCCAGCATACACGCATATAAAGGCACTACGAAATAGCAAACTGGTTCAAGTACCTGAATATATACTGAATAAACTATCGATTCAAAAATAATGCCTATATTCGAAATTTGACAGCGACAGGAAAAAAGCTAGTTGCATATGTGAAATTTTGTCGTATATATAATGCATATGGTGCTGTGTATAAAGATGTTTTTTACTTTGAATGCCCGCCCGTATGTGAGTACTTCTTTGTGTACATTTGCCGTACATTTGTGTGTGTACATGTACACTTGCCATATATGTCAATATAACCTACCTAGTTCAGTGGCGGAGGTTATCCAACAGTATAATGCAAGCACTAAAAGTACAGACACCATTTTCAGAAGATTCGTTGAAGCCATTCTGTTCTGAAATGTAGAAAGAGAACTATGGGAATTGAAATATATTATGAGTGATTCATAAGTTCTCAAAAAAGCAAAAATAATTATAAATAATTAAGTACTTCCGCCGGTAGAAAAAGTGCGGCAAAAGAAAAGCTCATAGCTATGACACTCAGTCCATTTCTTATTCCATACCTGACTTGTCAAAACGTACATCTACATCTTCCATTAGATTGCAAAATGCTTGTATTAAATAATTTACTTTTAGATTTTACGTACAGCATAATTTGTCCTTTTTCTCAGGAAGCCCTGTTTCCTGTTACATATATTCATTAATATTATTATTAATATTATTATTATTATACGTGTAGATAGTTACTATCGACTCCCTAATACACAAGCGTTTACGTACCTTGTGTGTCCTTATGTATACAATATAAAAGAGAAGTGCGTAATTTGACAAGGAAATAAACAACTTTTTCTTTCTGGTTTACAATCATCAGATGTCTAATTGGCGCCCTCTGCATTAACCTAGATTCACTATTATCTACCGAGAATAATTGCAGTTTTATTGCCGATTCATTTGACAGTTTGTGATTTTACTGGCACTCAAGAAAGCACTTCCAAATCACTCAAGGTAGACCAAAACATTGTTTTTGGAGATAAAACGCATAGAAAATGTGTTACAAAACGAATAAATGAATAAATACACGAAATTTAAGAGTATCTGCATCATTTTTCTCAGATTCGGAATATCAAATGCATCTTCTTGGAATAAAAATTCATAAAAATGTCTAGAAGAGAAACGCACACTTGTTATTGTTGCAAGTCCTTCGAGACAATAAAAACGTTTCAGTAATTTTATTTTCTTCTGTTGTACCGCTGAAACGCTTATTTGTAAATAGCTTGGTCGTGTTTATCCCACACTTTATTAAACACTTCAAAAAACCCTTTAACAGGTTTTAATGGTATTACGTTTGCTACATACATGCCAATGATATTGTTATGCCGAATAAATTCAACAAACCTTAACCCAGAAAAGGAGCAATCACTCGTGCTTGACAGGTGTCCTAGGCAATTCCACGCTCCTCGCTTAACGCTCTATTATATTGTATGGCTTACAGAACAGAGTTTTCTTTCGATTGCTCGATGTAGCTCTTTTGCTATGTGTAAAGCCTATTAACCCACCTTAAAACAAAAGTGAAATCTTTAATCAGAGCAACATTTCCTTTGACTAATCCTAACTAGGAAATTAGGGCCTACCTTGTGTTAGTAACTGGGTTGTCTTGACTTCTCTCTTTTTGAGGATGACCTTTCACAGACAGGGGATTCAATATAAAACGATCCACTTCTGCCAGCTTTATAAGAGAAATATTGCATAGATTCACTTTAAACACTCCTATATAGTAACCTAATGTGGTGAGAGGATCTCAGATGCAAACATTATGTTGGTAATGTGTGCTTTATTGGCCGCACTTCGTCATGGATGTGACATTAAAAGGTCATGCCTCAAAGCACACACGTGTTGTTAGGCCAGAGGCAAACAAAAACTTATGGTAGAAATGATTCGGTGCTCCTGATTCTAGACAAAGAATGAGAACTTCTATAAATTGATTGCAAATAGAATGAAAATTTACATAAATTAATTGCAAAAAGAACTTATATAAGTTTATAGCGAATGTTTTCTTGCGACAATATCAGTGTTTTAAATTAAAATTTGCGCTCTGCTGTTTATTGTTAAATATTTTAATCATATGAAATTGCATCACAGTTGAATTTAATTGCTATATCATTCTGTGTTATTTTCATCCTTCCCTAAAAGATTTAGAACAAATTTTGCCAGAAAGTCTTGTTTGCCCTAGTATTTCTTCAGCTTTTTGTCGGTTCTATTTTAATGTGTTTAGGCCTATCACTGTAGACAGTAGTTGTTTTCGTTTTAATATATAAAAAGAAGAAACGCTGTCACAAACGAAAAGAAACCTTGCCTGTGCATTTTTACGTAAATCTCTGGTAATGATTGACAGCACATACATTTAATTCCGTTCAAGCTTTTGTTGGGGGATGGAAAATTCAAGATGACCACCTCAATTTACTTTTATCATGTATCTCTTCACCTTTTTTCTATCGAGGGAAAAAAGAGCACTGGAAGTATCTCGTCCCCTTTTTGATAAATCAATTTATAATGAGTGGTTTTAAAATCTTGATGTTTCCGGAAAAGAAGTCACAATTATTCCCGGACAAAGCGTACTTGACAAAAACATAGATGAACAGTTTTGTTAGCTAGGGGCCATCACTTATCAAGGGAGTTTTTTTTACTGGTATGGAACATGCGCCAGAGTACACGGGAAGATAACTTTGATATATAAACGGGAACTTAATGGTTATTTGGTAACCAAAATCACGCATTGCGAGTGGTTTCAAGAAAGTAGAAATAATAAAAAGTGTTCTGTAAAGGAAGATTGCGTTTTAGATTTACCTGAGCGCGTTCAAACCATTTTTCCCGTGTACATTAGTCACTGCAGTAACTTTAGGTTGGAGGTGGGAAATCGTGACAACGTTTGCCCGTCCTTAAAAGAAAACAGTCCGTCCTGTAAATGACAGCATGATCGTATATCTTTTTAATATGAAAATAGTTAGCAAGCGTGACTGGAGAAACCTTTCAGGAAGACCACAGGGAACAGACTTCCGTGTTTTGTGGCATGGATATTATAGTGCAGTTGCTAACCGCTGTTTGCAAGCGCTATTTACGCACATGGATAATGCTCAAGTTCACATTAAAAAAGGAACAATGAATGGAGAAGTGAGCAGCTAATAGATGAGACAATAGATGAGACTAAAGGAGAACTTTGGAACACTGTCACTTTCTTATGGCATTTCTGAATGGTGCATGTATCCATTAAGTGTTCTGGGCTCTATAACTCGAAAACATCGCAAATTGCTACCGCAAGCATAGTGATCAATCGCTATTTGTGATGGCCATTGCACCAGTCAGCTAAATTGAAGCCTTAACAAACGCAACGCAATTATTGCCTCGAACGCTACTAAAAGTCGATTGCCGCATAAAGTGAAGACGTTCATAGTACAATTACATATAATGTATTTTTATTTCAGTATGATGCTAAACAAGATAGTGTTTTAATTTATAGGAATATCACAATTAAAAATATTGATATTTGAAGTGTTTGACACAAATAAAATGTCAAAAACAATTCGATAAGCGAAGTGCACGTGTTTGGACTGATACAATCACTGATACATGGGTGAGTAGTGTTCAGACTCTCAGTACAATAACAGACACTGAGGAAGGTCACAGTTTGACCGAGTGCTTTGTTTCTGCCTTTTCATTTTGTGTAGAAAGTTATGATTATTATAAATGGACTACACAGACGTATTTTCGTGAGAAAATATCAAATAATGTATGAAATGTTTAATTCTGAATTTTTTTTTGTTCATAATAAAACATGATTATTATCAACAGACTACACAGATGAACTATAGAAAACATCAGAAAATATAAAATGATGCATGAAATGTTTTATTTTGAAATTTTTATGTATAATAAACCATGACCTTAGCAGTCTTCACGTGAAAATTTACCAAAAGTTTGTTTTTTTTTTCTGTCAGAGGTACCGAGTGACTCAAATCTTTTAGTTTTCACGCTTTGTTATAACTATTATGATTAGCAACCCAAACTTTAATTACATGAAAGACACTATAAAATGACGAATTATGCATGCGCAAAGGCCGTTGCGACCGGACCTACGTGCGCAAATAATAGCCTCGAAACTAAAGATGATATCGCTATTAGCGTTCGGTCGCAATTTGCGATGCTTTCGAGTTAAGGAATTGTGACGAATCGCCATGTTTGCGCTCGGTCGTTGAGTGAGGAGCAATGTAGTAAAGATGGCTCACCTGCGATGATAAGACATGAAAAAACTTACAATTTTGTTAGAGAATGTTTTAGTGGCTTGTGCCGACACGCTTTTCTGCAATTTTCCTTAATTGCATTCTTCTTTGTGATTCTAACCCTTTAACTGCTTCGAATGCGATAGTGAAGCACGTGTGCCGTCACGGTTATCTTTAAATATTCTTAAATTGCGTTCTCTTTTCCCCCGTACATTGCTTTTACTGGTTCGCTCTCATGAGCAGGTGTGACAATAATATTAGTCATCTAGTAACGGTAGTCTCTTTCCCTTTACTTTGTTCAGGAGACATTCGTCTCATCTACTAACCATGAAACGGTGTGCTAGATGCTAACCCTAACATGCAGTAATCATATGGGACTCCAGACTTACATTCCTGGAGCTACCGTTTCTGCAACACCAGATCATTTGCTTTTTACAACGTCTATAGCAGAATAGCAGAACAGTTTTCCCTTTCCAGTCTTAGCATAGGAATGAATGTTTTGCAGGTCCGTGAACCTTCTTACGAAGTTGCCTTTTATTTTTATCTCTTTGTAATTTTCTTTATCAACTTTTCTCTATTCTTATTTTTCTTTCAGCTTTTATTATTCACTTTACAGTTTCTATTGAACTTTAATTTTTTATGCAAGTATATGTTTTTAGGAGTGAATTGAGAATCATTATTTTATTCGTATTTAGTTGTTCTGTAAAAGTTTTTTTTCTTTCTTTATTATGTCAGATTCACCTTTACAACAAGAATGAGGCTTGTGAAACGCTATGTGATATCGACAATTTTTACTGCGTTGAAAAACCTGGAAGTGTTTGAGATGTGGATATTTCGAAGTTTGGGACGGATACCAAGGATTGAAAAGCTATCAAATGAGAGAAATTGAAAGTTCAGAGATGGCCGTCGGAAGACATTAGCCAACGAAAAATCCGGCTTGGCGTTCAATGTCATCAACGCTTGGACCAAGCATGGCACCTTATTGATAGATTAATGTCAGATTCGTACTTTTGCCACGTCTGGGCACAATACTAGTACATGTATTTCCAGAAATTAAACATTGCTTTCTTTGAACCCGTGAAAAACAACAGATTAAAGAATGATATCATCACAAGATGCAAGATGGATATTATTTGTCAAATTGGTTGATGATATGTTTCTTTTATTTTGATTGTTCATTCGCCTGATTGATGACATGTTTCCTTCACTCTGATTGGTCGTAAACCATTGATTTTGTCATCGGTCCTTATTTTGTCTGCTGCCAATAGTGAGTTTTGTTTTCAGACCTAGAATTCTCGGGTATATTCTTTGCAAATTATATAACAAAAGAAAATACTGGTTTGCATTTTAGAGTGACAAAACCGATATTTTTCATTTCATAGCTTTATTAAGCAAAGCGATGTTCTCACTCTAATTACAATTCTATTCTCATTATTCCGTATGTATATTCAGTGACGTAAACAGAATTTAAAAATGCACACATCTGTTAAATTTCTAGCAAGAGAGGCATAACTTGTGTAATTGAATGTTTTTCATTTTAGTATGGTGTGTAAGATTTCCTACCAGTCGTTCGAGTGGTATGAATCCAACTTCTATCTAATCTTTGTTATCATTAATTTCTATACTTTAATACCACTGTCGGATAAGTTTAAGGTTCTACTTGTAATTCAGGCGATCAAATCGGTGTCTGCAGATGAATTTACAATCCGCCGTGTGTCCTCTTCCTTGTTTATGGTTACCACGGAAATACGGGTCGGGGCGGGGGTAAAGCTGGGCATGGGTGAAGACCCATTAGGCCACAGCAACAGCCAACAGGTATCTGCACCCACACCCATCTTCTTTGGCATCGAAACCAGATCTGAAACAAAGATATGCACTTTGCTTTAAATTCAATTGAAAACACGTTTATCTTACAGATCTTTGAAAAAATGCTGTGTGGCCAATGCTTTATAAAGAATTTACCGATGTGTTCGTTTTCTCAGCACATAAAATGCAAACTTATTTTAAGATATCTTAAAGTTCTAAAGGTTAAAGAAATCATAATACTTTATAATATATATTAATCAAAATGCTAAAAAAAAAATAAAAACACGGCAATCTTTAAAAAACCATAGTGGTTTTAATATCACAAAGCCTTTTTATCACAATCAAAACAAAAATAATTTGATAAGTTAATGACTTGAACATTAACTTAAAGAACGATATTAAAGAAAACCTGACAGGCAAGGTGGATATATTCTCTATGTATGCCACTTACAGTTTTCACAATAAACATCATATATATATATAAGCAAATGAGCAAGTTTTGAAGGTTGTTTACTAATGAAAAAAACTAACAAGTTAGAGCTCTGGTTAATGAATTGAATCAACTGACATTGTCAATATAACGAGGCAAAAATAATCTACGTCCATTTGGCTAAGATTTTTAGCCAAAACAGTGGCGTTTATGAGGCCATGTGAAAATAAATGTAAATTGTAACATTTTTAACCCCATTACTAGTTAAGTAACAGAAAATTGCCTAACCCATGGGTGGAGAAAGTACGTGTACCGTGATGAAGATAATATTTGTTGTCCATAAAGGTTGTAACACTAACCTGAATCTTTTTCCATCCCCATTCTGTAGTGCACTTGGCACACAAGGCAATGTTCCCAAAGTTTGGTGAGTAATGCTGGCACCATCTGTTTAGGGGCCTTAAATATGTTTTCATTCAGTTATGAAATATAAACAAATTTTCCAACATTCTCTGTAACTTACGTACTTTATTTTAAATCTTTTATCATAAATTTTTTACTGCTGTTAAAGAAACCAATAGCAGGCCTATACTGAGACAAAAATGTCTTTTTCTTTTAAGTTTTCAAGTTTACACGAAGCCATTAAACATGCAAACCACAAAACATTACAAATTTATCAGTGTTGTAATCTTTACTTTCAAAAACATAAATGTATCAAAACAACTCGTTTTGAGATATTCTAGTAACAAAATTGGTTCTCAATCTTTTCATTGTCTACATTCAAACTCGAAACTCGTTTTTTAAGCGTGCTCTTATGAAAACGTGTTGAATAGGCTCATCATATACATCAAGCACACACACACACACACGTGCGCGCACGCACAAGGGTGCGCACATACCATATAAACAATATGTTTTACCTACCAACAGTAGCAGGGCCTGAGCCATTGCTGGAACCAAGGAAACTGTACTACTCTGAACCAAGTATTATGTTTTATCGACCAGATCCAGTTTGGGCGTATCCAGTAGCATACCTCTGGGCAATGTGATTGGCTGAAACATCAAAATATGGGTCATAACATACTCTCTACTGAATGACACCAACGAAACTGGATGGTGTGCAATGGAAAACATTTGGGCAACTTTATTGACTAAAACATCAAAATATGGGTCATAACATACTATCTACTGAATTACACCAACGAAACTGGATAGTCTCCAATGGAGAACATTTGGGCAAGTTTATTGGCCATTTCTTTTTTTTTTTTTTTTTAACGTCTTCAATCTTTAGCGAAGCGAGAAAATTGTTGGAATATTGAAATTTTACCATAATTGGATATAGAGAACTATTCTTAGACAGGGAACAGAAATGACGTGGTACAAAATATTATAGTGGCCAGTTAGTACTTATCCAATTCGAAACAGAGGCTTAAGTAAAATGTTGAAGTATTTCATGACGATATAACGTCTAAATGTCTATTCGTGACAAATGACTGATCCCATATATGGCTGATAACAATATCTGCCAGAAATATACTTTCTTGACATTTTGTGTGATTAGGAGTGAATCCAAGCTTCCAACTGTTTAACTAACCTTCACAAGCAACTTTTTGCATGGTTCTTAATCCTAAAATAAAATCGAAGTAAAGGTATTTACCCCGCTCCCCCAGGAAGTTGTCTCTTTTTTCTGCCGCCCTCTGGTGGTTTTCCAGTATCTAAATCAGTGCCATCTTCTCCGATGCTAGCTGATGCAACACTCGCACCACCTGCACACCTACATATAAGCAAATATATTGGATATAGCTTAAAAAACACATATCAAGAAAGAGAAAACTTCTAGTCTTATTCAAGTTGGAGATAGATAGATAAGAGTCAAAAGCAGTTAAAGCATTCATTTATTTTTGTGTTGTGTTATAATAATAATAATAATAATAATAATAATAATAATAATAATAATAATAATAATAATAAATTCAGCCCACGTATATGTTAAATATACATTAGGAATTGGATTCTGTCTGAGCTTCAAATATTGATATAAAAGTGAAAGATCCCTGCTAAGACGAACTCCGAGCAATTTGGGCTTTTAAGACACTTCATGCGCAAAATCGTTTTGCTTTAAATCATATATTGTGGTTACTAATTTAGCCAATTTATTTTTTTATACCATAGTATAGGTAAGTTAAACACTAAGTGCCTGCCAAACACTATGCCTGATCTTGAATAGCAATATCTTTACCAAATTACGATACGAATTCATGATTTAAATTTGTCGTGCTTATATCTCCTGCTAATCTGTTATGTTCGTCTATTTCTTTTGATTATAACATTCGCCCACTTTATCTTTAAAACTAAACATTAAATGTCCTTAGAATGTATCTGGCCACATTACAAAGGAATATTGAAACCATTATTTTGTACATATAAAAGTCCACATAATATGGTATGTGAGACTACTCTAAATAAGAGAATCGGCCTTATTTCTTTCAAAAGCCTCCTTAACCAAACACTGTCCCATCTGTTATACGACATAGGCGAATACATTAACTCACCCCTTTTGACAGAGAAAAACGAAAACAAATGGTAGGTTTATTTTCTTCCCCTTGCTTACAGGTGAGAAAAGTCTTGTTTTTGGGTTCAAGAAGAAATTAGAAATGTCACAATTTGTACCATGATCTCAAAATATTCGTTCGCAGCAACAAGCCAATGGGGACAGAGGAGGAAAGACGTGTGGTCCCCATTGTTTTCATAGTCCTGGTTGAAACAGCTTGAAATAGTGGAAAGAACGGACGGGTGACAGTTTTAATACTACTTTTTTGTCTATATGTGCTTTTGATAAAGATTAAGTCTGGCAAACTGCATGACATTCCAATGTTAATTTGCAAAATGTAGACACGGTGACATGATAATGTATATGTGAAGGAATAATGTTGTCTGCAACGTGCAGTCAAACCTGGGCAATCAATGATTCTGGTCTAACCACTGTATTTTAATTATGTCATTCTACGTTTACCAAGAAGCCCTTCATAGAGACGGTTGTGGGACTTAGCTGCTGTGGTCTTAACATTTTCATTCTTAACATTCTGCGGTTATATCTCTAGGGGATAGAGGTGTTCTATCCGTTCTTTGAGAGAAAAAAACTAAAATTTTGCCTGGTGAATCTGCACGTTGAGTACATTACTGTTCTCTGGGCATCGGCAGCCGAAGCAAAAAAAAACAACTATATGTACAGTATGGGATTTGATATGGTGACAAGTCGTTAAGGATTAAAAGTCATAGAAAACGCCAGAAATGTACATTCGTAGCATAGTTTTGCTCATACTTTACTCAATGTGAAAGGCTTAAAAAACATTTGGAGAACAATCTTTTGAATTCGCGGCCCTGTACAGATGGAATCAGTTCCCATCAGAACTAAGGAATATAAGCTCGGCAGATAATGTGCTAAAACTTACAATTTTAAAATTTTTTGGATATTTTATAGTTTTAATTAGACATTTTTCTCTTTACTTTTAATACTATTACTTTTAAATCTAAAATAATGGGTTTAAACTTGAATTTTATTTGTTAAGTCTACAGAACATTTTTTATGGATTTTATAAATTTATCAGCATTATTAAACTTATTAAACCATCCCTCTTAGAGACTCCCTTTGTCCTTATCAGAGTCTGAGATTGACTCAAAAATTCCCTGCATGTCTGAGAAAATATCCTAAAACACACCTTTGCAACAAGAACTGTCGATAGGAACTATAATCCAATGTTTATACATATAACTTTTGCACTTAGAATATACGTGCTCGAACGACCACTATCGTGCATATAGGTGTCTAGTGATCAAACCCCGTGCAATCTAGTTACATATCAATATGTACATTTTAGAGATATAAAATCATTTCATACTTTGATGAAGGCTGGACATCTTACTTACAGCACAGCATATCATAATACCAGAGCTTAATCAAAATTCAGCTTTCTTTGCCCATTCTTTCCTTTAAAACTCACCGGCCGTCAGTTACCCTTCCCCCAGACGGTGCAGCTTCACTTTCGGAGACTCCAAATGGCTTCTTCCCGGCGCCATCATCGATCCGTCGAAACCTAGCTTCGCTTTTGACAACGAGGCACATGGCCACGAGTAAAACCAGGTATTCAACCTTAGTAAACTTCATCTGAAATAAATTCATTTTAAAAAACATAACTGTGTGATATATGGATACTTAAAGCTCGCTTAAAGGAACAGTGGGCGAATTCAAAGGTGTTTTCGATCAAATTCGATACTGTTTCATTGAAAATACACTTTTTCAACTTCCATGGCTTTAAACAGACCAAATTCGTTTGATTTGAATTAAGTATTAATGGAAAATGTTATCGGCTTAATTGTCTTACACGCACCTTCGAGCGGCTAGGGGGTAATTAACTATCGTGTGCTGATTAAGCTGATTCAACAAGTAGCACTTTAGCGAGAATGCACCAATATTTTCGCTTTAAATACGACCTTCAAATCAGTTTAGGCGCGTATTGCCACCGTGTGTTTTGAAAATACCTATGTATTTACGCTAGTGTCGGTAACTAAGTTCTGTCCATCCCGCCACTGACTTGTCAACTAAGATCGATTTACCAAACTAAGTTTTACAAATAAGTAAAAGCATGCTTAATTATTGAAGAGCACGCCCAATAAAACTACCCATTATAAAGCTTCTCAAACCTTTCAGCAGGGAGGCGATTCAAATTGTCCCGCTATGAGTAACCGAACCAATCATCCCCTTATATACATGTACGTAGTTCGTAATTTGCACGCTTGGCTAGTGATCTTGAGCGATTCAACAAAATAAATGGTATTAATTAGCCATTATCAAATTAATTACACTTTGCAAAATATTCACGTGGCGGAAATACAGAAACATCGTCGAATCCAACAAGCTTTACTGATGACAATTTCAGTTAAATTATTTTTATGTTGTAAGTCCAGCTATCTTAAAGAGATACGCCATAGCATTTTAGTTATAACATCAGTTAGTAATTGAACTTTTCACAAAAGAGTGAGATAGATTTTGACAATGAAAACGTCGTATCTATTAAGAAAATGAATTAAAGAGAGATCTTTAAAGAAAAACTCTGAAGAATTGTTCACAAAAGGCATGTTGAACAGAGTCGTAAATTATGTTTTATAGTGCAGACGGAAGCTTTATTAGATCTAATGATAGTTAACACAACTGGAAGGATGTTTGTTCTGTCTCTTTAATTTAAAAGGAACTTTATATTACCTGGGATACCAGAATTCTCGTAGAATTGTTTACTTGCTAACGTTAATCATTTTATTATGCAGTTAATGGTGCAGCTGGCGTTTTCCTCAATTAATGCTGATTAAACGAAAATATAATTGGCCCATTTGGCACTCAAAGAATATCACGCTGTGGAAAAAATTCAAGAAGCAAGAGGAGTGGATATTGTCTGGCACATCGTGAAAGAGTTATTTTAAAAACATACACATTTGTCAAAAATTCTACTGGCCAGGCTTCTGAAGTCCTGAAAATGAGAACGCGCAACATATTAGACACTAATTGTTGCACGCAATTTTTACCTGGCGAAATACCTGCATTTTCTATATTACATAGCACTAATGGAGCATTATGAAGAAATATTGGCAAACGACCTTTTTAATAGCACTTTTGAGTTCAGAATATATGACTATATTGCAGTCACAATACCTACTTCAGAGGTTATGTTATTGTTCAGTTTTCAAATTTTAGGCCCCTGCCACATTTTTGCGTATATCAGGTCTTTGAAAGTTCCTTATTAATATTTTTCAGTAAGCAGTCGTAAACAATTTTTGTCTTAAGAGTCACCTTGGCGTATTTAGGCGCTAGATGTGCATAGTCAGATATCGACGTTTGGTAACTTGAATTTACACAAGAAGTTATAACTTCTTGATTTACAGCTGCTTATCAATCAAAATCGTAAGGGACTTTGAAGCACTGGAAATATTCTCAAAATTGTGATCGGGGCTTTGGCTAAATAGACTGCTATTTTTGTCTGAAGAGTTGCTATTGGTTTCTTTGTACAAAATCTGACATGGAATCTTTGTTTCTATTCGTTATCTCGATAAAATCTATAATAAAGTAGGATGTTTATGGAAAAGTGTTCAAAGCCACCTGTGACTGAACGAGAGACATTATATAAACAGACACTAATGAAGCCACTTGAGGCAAATAACGGACATTTAAAGTAAGCTTATAACACGAAAAGATTATGATTTACTGCTCGGAATAGAATTGCAGTTGTTTTGTGTCTCTTGGCTACTTCAGGTATGTAGCGAAAAAAATGGAATTTTCAAACGGAGAGTAATTTCAAAAAAGGCTGAGTTTATAAATTGCTAATTTCTCTTTAAAAAGAAGTTTGGGTTTCAATTAAAGCACAGTTGATTGCTTTATCGTTTTTCTGATAACTAGGCCAACTGAAAACAAAGACTGGAAATGAAATTAGGGCTTGATCGTCTGGTTTTCCTCTTTGCAAAACGGCCCCTGACACTTTACTTAATACAATGCGCTTATGGTTGAGTGAAAATAATATTGGTAATCAAATTAAACAGACATGAAATAAAGACAAAAAATGTTATTGTTGTGGTTCTAGTTCTTTTTTTCAGTGAAGAATGGGTGCAGACGACAATTACTTTCCTGGTTGCCCTTGATAAAAGCGGACATGGATCGCAGGTTGTAGGCCATTTTAGTGCAGAACTATTCACCTATTTGTATTGGGAGGTACTCACAGAAAATGAAAAAAAAGTTTTGATATTCGTTTCATTGCACCAGTAATACCTGATGACGCTGCATTTGATGAGGAAATCTCGGTCACCCGGCATGTACTTGTAGACCAGTCTCATCTGTCAACACGGAATTCATTGCGCGCTTCATGCCCAGAGAAGCGCGCAATGAATTCCGGGTGGACGGATTGTTGCCAGTCGCTGTTCCACCTGCTTGTCGATTACTTTAGTTAGATTCTATAAACTTTATATGCAATCACCCTTTGTATTCTGAAGTAGAAATAATTGACGAAACCAAAGCTGCTGTAGCCTTTTCGAGACTTTTGATTCGCCGTAATAGCAAATTTGTTAATATTTGTTTCTTTAGGTAAATTAAAAAAAAAAAAGCGTAAGAGTTTACTGTTGACAGCAAAGGAAAATCACCCGAGATGGCCTAAAACTAGTTGTCTGCACTCTGTGACGCCATATATGAGACTAGAAACGTGCAGGAATCCGGGATAATGTGCGATTATAGACAGCAATACAAAGGTAGTTCACAAATCATGGTGAATGTGCGCTGTTGTTTAAAAGATTGTTATTCGACGGAATTAAAAAAAAAAAAGATATCTGTGGATTATTTTTGTAAGCTTATATATATTGCACTTTTTTACCGAGAGTCGATTCCAACTATATAAACGAGTTTGGTCATAAGAGAGTGGGCTGACCACTATTTCATATTTCACATATTTAACACGAAAACTGATATTTTCCTAATGTGCCAAAGGAACTTAAAATATTATTTGATAAAAAAATGATGCGTTTTCATTGACTGTATATATATATATACATATTCTTTGCCAGTCTGCCATTATTTCTGACCCCATTCTCCTCCAAATCCCCGGAAACCTGACTTGATATTTATTTATTCTAAATTGCGAGACTTCGGGCTACCTCGGTTTATTACCATTCTATTCTTTAAGATACCATGTATGCGGGTTGATAAATTTAGTTGCGGGCGACTTGTCTGCTCTTTACGCTTCTTAGGAGGGAAGATATGTTTAGCTCTATTTCAGTGCATACACATTTATTTGTGCCTTTTTTTTCTCTGAGCAACCAACGCGCTAAACAGGTTTGATAGATGTGATGCCTTTCGTTAGCAGGAAATGTCGGTCAGCCAACATCGAGTCATTCCGTATCTCTAGGCACGGAACCAGCCGAAATGTCTCGAAGAAAGCAAATTACCACATATGTCATTGTGTTAGTTGAGTTTTAGTGCAATCGTCCAACGTCATTCCTCCTGATGCTTTACCACAATTGGTAGTCAACGAGACAGATACAATGCACGTGCTGCCATGCTAGGTAAACAGTTAAAAACCTTTCTAAAACCAATCGAGTTGTTCCGAAACCAGTCGGGGTGTTCCATATGGACATTGGACATGTATAGAATAAATATCATGAATAGTACCACTCCTCTCTGGTAGAAATAGCATAGTTGTAAACCACATTTCGCGGTGCTGCTTCTTTTATATTGCACACAAGTGACGGGTTCTTTTTATTGGGAACAGCCAAGCAGGTCTGAAGGTCATAGAATCCATCATCTTCTTGACCTTATTCTTCTAATATTTCACCATTAACCTAGTCCAATTTCAAATATAACCAGACCTTATTGTTTCATAACAGAAGACGTATAAGTATCATAGAAAGCCGAGTGGGAAACTCGTGGCCCGATGTGACAAGACTAGTAGTCCTAGGAGTGGAAGTCCGTGGTTTCATGTGATTAGTACAGGTTAGGGTTAGTCGTAGTATTAGTAAATATATGGGACGAATTTCACCTGTACAAAGTAACGAGGAACGGAATACGGTCTCTAGCAGACTACCATGCCTAAGACACCGTTGCACGACATGGTACTACGGCCCATAAATACGTCGTATTGCGTGCGTCTTTGACGATTGACGAAAAAAAGTGGATGATAGCTTACAGAGGCAGAAAAAAAAGACTGATGAAAATATTTTTATCTTTTTTTTTTTTGTAAATAACTAATAGACATACTTGTTAAAAATTATATAGAAACTCTTGCTGTCTGTTAGGTACAGGCCTTATAAACGGATTATACGTTTACTAACACTACCCACAGATCTTTTAGCTCCAATGTGCATATTAGCCACAAAACCTACGAATTAACCAACACACCGTAAAACAATTTAGCACCAACAAAGCGATACCTAGCACTTACATTCATCCGATCTGGTAGTGCTGGTGAATTTGTGAGTCATGTGGTTAATATGGGTGTTAGTGGTAAAAGATCTGCGGGTAGTGTTAGTAAATGCCTAAACCGTTTATAAGACCTGAGGTAGTATCGATAACGTTTGCTTGATTCATAGAGATTATTATGCGCATTGCTGTTTGTGTGAAAAATTATATCAAACGATGAGACTAGCGTTAATTGCTCAACGAACGTGGGTCGATATATCTCGGCAAACCAGACTGACTACGGTTAGCTTTCCATAGGGAGCTGCTTGTTTTAACTGGTGGGTGGGACAACGAAAGGATTTTACGTGCTTCTCTGGTGACCTAATCGTAATCGAGGCAAAATAAAGCTAGGTCGGCCCGTTAAACTAGTAGACACACAGCGTTCAATTTACTCCTTAGACTCACGAGAATAAAACTTGAGACCAAGACCCATTGTGTAAACCGAGCATGGTTGGGTCACGTGACGGCACGCGTCTCTCGTCTCTATCTGGATTGGACAGATAAATGTGTGGCTTTCCTCTAACTTATCTAAAGACTACTGTGCCAAGGGGGGCAGTAAGCAGAACCAGTTACATCATTCACTGTGAGGAGGAGCGAATCTGGCAGTTAGACGTAACAAAAACACAAAAACGCTGGGCGATATATCTCAACTTTAAGAACGAATTCACGGAGTGTAAAAAGATTTTTTAATTACCTCATCATGAAAACTCTACAATGGGCATTAAGAGGCTTAGTAATGTTGCTTGTGGTGAAAGAAGTCGGTAAGTTTGATATTTGCACACCATCTTTATATAAGTTTTTGTACATAGTTCTTTACATTGGAATATATATCTTTAGATGTAAGTGCTCCACTACTTTTCTTCTTCGCTTCTGCCATAGGTGAATGTATTTGTTTTTTCTGTTTTTGAACCTTATGATTATCTTATCCTACGGCTGTATGACTAACAGTGTATTAGCCCCAAGTCATAACTACGTCGCAAATACTGCCTCATAAAGTAAAGAAGATTTTGATACGTATGTACAGATGAAGAGTTGTGTAGGCCTCGCAGAAAGATCGTTTGAAATAAGTGGGTGCTAATTCGTCTAACTGCAGTTTCATTGTATGTCAGTGGTGCGTTAAAGCATGCACAGAAAATGATTTCCCTTAGGAACGCTCTCCATCTCTCTCTGTCTCTCTCTCTCGGCATAATGCTAGCTTAGCATTACATGCATTACCACCAAAGTTGTCATCAGATATTTCTTTTTCATATTTATCCATTGAGAGGGGATTAAGAAATTAAAAATTCTAAAGGCACACATGGTCGCTCATTTGTTAAAAGGGCTTTCTTTATAGTTCAAGACAGTAAGTTATATATTCCTTTACAGTAAGTTATTCCTTAAGTTTTATATTCCTTTACAGTAAGTTATATATTCCTTTTGTCTTTCCTATACACACATTTCCCAACATAGTGGTTAGGCAAGTATAAGCAAAGGGTGTGCTACTGTTCGGAAATTTGTCTCTATCGCTATTGTGCGAACATCGTGAAAAGTCCGCGTTGTTAAAAAAAAAAACATTCAAATGTACATAAAGCTATCTG
This sequence comes from Lingula anatina, assembly GCF_001039355.2. The sequence continues at coordinate 168,486 of NW_019775658.1, read as the reverse complement.
AATAAATTTGTGGACTAACTTATTAGTTAAAGTCTGTTGTTTGGGATCCTTTCGCGACATCAACAAGTTATTTTCGCCCTCTGAAGTGAGAAAACATTACAACCCTTTTAGAAAAGCATATCGCTTCTCTCAGATTCTCCCCTAATATATAAAACCACTATTTTTTAACGGGAAAAAGTATGCCAAATCCTACAATTGTGATTACTCAAAAAAAAAAACGTTTTGTCCCAATGATGATGGTATTGGTTTTATTCTAACATCGTAGATCTCTATATAGGGCACGGCCGTTACTGAAGTGGAATTAATTTGATAAACCATCCCTAATATGAATTACGTTATCTTATCTATATATTCAGGCCCGCATCTTGCACCGTTTTAAATCAAACCATTTTAAACTTAATCCGGTAAGTGGTCAATCTGATTGGACGTGAGTAGTCTGTATTATTATTTCAACCACCCTCTCATGGTATTTTGGCTGCTATATTCTGAGATTGCAGTAAAGGTGGGAGCAATCACAGGATCGGATTGGGGCCGTCTTCTAGGTCTTCCGGAAGATGGTCAGATTTCAAGTTTACATTGACGGGTATCTAAATTTTTCTGTCGGAAAACGGTCAAAAATGGAGGATGGATCAACAAATGGTATGGTAATTCTGAAGACTGTCAGGAAATAGCTGTGGATCCGCCCCTGAATCAAGCCCCTTCTCAAGAAAATGCTAAGTAAAAACGGCGCTGAACGCAGCACATGGACAGAGGCCAGGATTTGTCACCAAGGACAAGTCATCTCAAAAGAGACGCGCTGATAGCCACGCATCTTCCGATATGATAACATCGTCGTGTATAACTGCGTGAGGCAGACTTAGACTTTGCCTTAGGTTAGATATGAGTGACATCGCCTGACAGCATAATCATATTATCCATGGTAAATCAAATAAAAACTTCCTCGCTGTTTTGATTGTGAAATTAGATGCATCTAAAAAAAAAAACCCCGCTGATAAGTTCTTTAAAGCTGAAATTGGAAAGAAGATATGAAATAATGGTGAATGATGAATCAGAACGACAGTCAAAAGAATTCACACTAAGTTATTTCCTGGTTATTTGTTACCAGGCCCTTAAGGGTGGGGGTGGGGGGGTCGAAAAAAACGCCCTTTTGGTAAGAAAAGATCCGCTGTGAGTCGAAATTCGATCGTGATTTTGGGGTAAAACTTTAGGAGTGAAAAAGACCAGATTTTCAGGAAAAAAAAGCCCCCTTTAAAATCGCTGGCCTGGTTAAAGGCCTAGGCCTGTCGATAATGTCGCATGAAGCAGTACCAAAACAAAAACAAATTAACCATACTTTGTAAACAACTTTTATGTTACAATGGAATGCAAAAAGAATGAAAAAAACCCAACAAGACGAATAGTCGGAGAACGCTTATACGTAACTTTGCTTTGATCTACAGGAGGAAAGAAACGGATGTGTTACCCTTTAGTCGTCCATCTTGAAAAACAGAAAGGCGCACTTCCATAATGACATTCGAAACGGCCACTTTGATTAACAATAATTGGAAGAAGAAAAGCAAATATTCGAACCAGCCGTACGTAGATGGTTGGCGAAAATTGCAATTCATCTAACGTGAATTTTTTTCGGGAGTAGGCCTACAAATGAAATTGCTTTCAAAACATCCCTTTGGCAAATCACTCTTTGTGCGTACCTCGCGACAATATTGAAATATATCAATATTAGCCTTAATTGACGACGGAGAGCATGATTATGTTCTTAACAAGAGACTAGATAAATTTCCAAAATATGTATGTGGAATGTATTTGTGTCCAAAAATAAGTATGGAAAAAAGAACGTAATAAATGGATTAATACGTAAGCCAATAAATTAATACTTAAAGGGATATGTTAATAAACGTGTGGTTCTGTAAACACCATGAATTAAGAATAAAAAAGAATAAACGAACAAATATGGAAAGAAATGAATGAATAAGTAAATAAAAACAAATAAAAATTTTCCACTCTGTATTACCATATTGGGTAATAGGCGCTAGTTCAGAGTCATCAGTTGAAAGGCCTCACTCAATAGGTCCTAGTGCCTCTCAGACGTGTCTTTACAATCGTGGTAAATGCCTTTTGTCACGCTCTCTTGGTTAAGAATTGTTATCTTTTTTTTCTTGTCTCTCCGCGATCTTCATTAGGCATTCAGCATATGCGTTAAGATGAAGATAAAGTTAAGTCATCTATAAAAAAAAGGATGTTTATTTCCATTCCGTTTTATCGTCGATCGGAAAGCTGTTGCTTCGTCACCCGGGTGAGCTGTTAGTCTCACAAAGATTCGATATCTTTATTTCTAACAAAACAGCCATTCTCATCAGAAGGGTATATTTCAAAAAAAAAAAAATTAAAGATTTTGCAAAGGCTGCTTAAGCCAGATAGTAAACCATGTTAAGTCAACTTTGCATGACATTGGTCTGACAGAGTTTAACGAACAATTGTCACACAATATCTAGTAGACATACTGAATGGGGTATTGTCGCCACTTGGAATAAATTGTTAAGGCGACCACAATTTGCACTGCTGGCTTCAGTAAAGTCGGAAAAGGCGGTGACATCTGAGAAAAAAGTCCAAAGGCTGTCGTCTCATTCAAATTAATTAATTAATAATTTGGGTGTAATAACGTTTTGAAATGTATCAGTTGAACACTGTACTCTGAATGGACATCATTAAATAGACTAAGGGTTTATAAGACAAAACCTTTTTTCGTCTAGATGACCTGTCTTTCATTATTGACTGATAATTAATTCGGAACGTACTTATACGTTGAGTGTCTTTGTTTTTACCAGAGCCCCCCCCCCCCCCCCCCCACCACACACACACACACACACACACACACACTACTATTTACCCAAACACTGTTTACCCTCTTTCCTTTTATTGGATCTACTACATAGAAACTCCTCGCTTAACAGTTTACCTGGGGGTGCTGCCCTTATCTCTACTCCCATAACCCCGGTACACGGGATTACGATTAGAACCGTATTTACGCCATGGTTTGTGCTTGGAAAATCAAACAAATGTAACGTCCGTTAGGTCTCGGGGTGGCCAGCGTCGTGCAGCTTTCGTAGGTCGTGTTTGCATGAGGATTATTTTAAACTGATAGCAGTTGCAATTACGTCACAAGACGAAGATAACTTACATGGGTTAGGTTCAGGTGTACCCCCTGGTGCTGTAGAAACCCCATGCCCCCATACAAAAGTTTCCGCTATTCTCTGACCACAGGGGCGCTTCTGGTCTGTTTCAAAATTGCTGAATCTTCTTTAATTTTGTAACAGGTCATACTAGAGACCCTTGTGATAGCAGAGGGTAGGTTCCCAGCCGTATAAATAGGGGCTTTTAACTACAGCAGCCACATCTATTTTACACCTTATAAACGTATGCTATTATTGTCTATAATTTCAATTTGCGTTATACGTAAACTTCTGTATCTAAGTATCTATGATTTTCCAATTTCAATTTTTTTTTCTTGTTTGCTCAATGGTTTAATTTGAGTTGCACAGTACATATGTCTATATTAAAATATTTAGCTGCTCATAATAAATACTGCGATCCGCAAGCCTCTCTCTACTTTCCCCCGTTTTCATCTCTAGTAAGTAAAAAACGCTGGATAGGGAGGTAATAATGTATCTGATTACCATTTCAACCTTGTTGGAGGAGTGCGTATCACAACGGTTTCAATACTCTCCCCGCTAATATTCCAGTTACTACAACAACTGAGATTCATCGCTGGGTGACCTGGTCTAAACCGGTTGAACGTAATAACTTCTTATTGTTCCCCGTAAGGGGTAAGGAATCAGTCGGTTTCCTCTTAACTGAATATTGAGGCGCGTTTACATTGAAAATAAACCGGTCCCTCTCGGTACGACCCTTATTTGCCAGCCGTCTGATTTAAAACTCAATTTTACAACAGACAATGGTGTGAATCTCCGATATGTTCCACACGGTGTGCCATGCCGAGCTCTGGACATGGTGATGTGCGTTTCAAAAGGAGTATAAAATTTGCATACTACCCTATTGAAAGTGAAAAAAAAAAAGACATTTTGACTTTCGAGCTTTGAATTTCGCGCCTAACGTTCGCCCTCTCTTTCCCACTTTCATGTTGGCATGTCGTGTGCATATTTTACATTGGTTATCAAATTTAGTTCAAACTGTGATCCACGAAACGCAAAATTCACATATTGGTTATTCTAACGTTATTATACACGGTGGCCTATCGTTCTGCTAAACACCATGTATATTGAAAGAGTTACAACCCGGTAAAGACATAACTTTGCACTATTCAGCAGCCTTGTCACGTCGTATTTCTTCTATGGTTACACCGTTAGAGTTAGCGTCTGGGCTCAAATTCAAAAAGGTAAACGAATCTTAAGCAGGTGGCATTATTGCATTTGGTGTTATATGCGAAAAGAGAACAAACTTGACTAAAGGTTAGATTTAGCAGTGGCAAATCCATTTATCAGAGCAGTTTATGTTTTGATCGCAGCCCCATCCGCAAGAAATAAAACGTACTGTAAATGTAAAAAAATATCTTTCCCGCAATTAGTTACGATCATGTCATCGTAAAATACAATGACATTGACACATTTTCTTGTCACTGGAGCAGAGGGGTATGCAATAAAGGCAGAATAATGAGTTCCAGTACCAGTCAGGTGTTGGTGGACCCACGAGGTTGCTATATTTATACTGCATATATTCATCAAGCACCTGTCAATAAAAGAGCCTTTGTTCGTTTCACTGACTCTCTTTCATTTTGTGCAACAGCATTCTGTATTCATCACATAATATAATATCAAGTCATTTCACATAATATCATATTGCGACGGTTGCAGAACATTGTAGTGCTGAGCGGTGGTAAGAAATATACTATTAGGCCGTGATATATGACACTGCGGTGACATGTGCTATTTCAAAGAGCATGGCAGTTACACGATCAATGGTGTCCTCGCAAGCTGAGGTGGCAGGCTTTTTATGGGATCAAAACTGTCTCCTAATGTACCTGTATAGAACGACATTAGTCAATAGAACAATATTTATCTTTGTCAAATGCCTTTTTTTCCTCAAAAAATTTACTTTGTCGCCATATTTAAAGTCATTACACGTTCTTTCCAATTTCAAGGTCAAAAAACACATTAATTTAATTTAACATTTTTATCCACCTGACTCACCAAAGGTAACGATCACATACATTCCTTTTTTTATTGCGTAAAAATAAATAAACGCAATCATTAGCAAAAAGTACTAGTTGTATCATTTAGAAGGAATGCAAAATGTCTTTAAACATACGTATAGAGTAAAGAAAAAGAAAGGAGGATTTCCTTTAACAATAACATTACTTGACTGTTCCTCTCATTGATCCAGTTTTTTATGCGCACCACTGATGTGCTGCGTCAGATGCTCTATTCTTATACTGAAATTATCTGTACAATGTTAGAAATAGATGTGAAAAATCAGGAAGCAGAAAACTTATCACACAAAGACATCTTTAACCGATGGCAACTTGATGTGACATTTGATAACATTATCACCGCTTTGTGTTTAGTTTAAAGTTTTTTGTTCCTTTTTTGCTACAGTAACTAAAATGTGCTTCAAAAGAACCAGCAAATGTCGTTAAATTAATATGAAAGCATCCCCGCACTGGTTGAAAAACCTCGAGACTTGTAGCGATGTAGTCTAAAATGTCTGCGTGCTCTCTGACGTGCTGTCCACTAAAAACACAGCTGAATTATGCTTTTAAAAGTTATCAACAATTGCATTATTTAAATTATGATATAAAACATAAGACAGATTTTATATATAGAAGTGAGAGTAACGGGAATGGTGAGATTTTGCAGCCATGTGGGTATCGAAATGGACCATCCCCCCTGTAGAAATCTTTGGACGAGGCCCCTCCTCTAATATGTCTTCAGAGGAGAACATTCTATCCACAGAGGATTGCTATGTACGTATAAGAGCTTGTCCTTGTGCTGACCGCAAGGCAATTTGGTAGTGAAATGTTCCCATAAAGGTCACGGTAAGGATGCCCAACAGCTAGAAAACTGCCGAAGTGTCTAGACGTTGTGACCCCATATTATGACTACTATCATGCTAATTTAAAACACATGATTGCACATTATCCATGGTACGTTACTTTGTCCTTTTTGAATGATACAAAATATGCACGCAATTCGTGGATCTGACTTCGCAGGCCGTCTTGTTATATCTTGTTAGGATGCCGCCCTGACGGCACGCGACTAGCCTCGGTAGCCTCTCTGGTGGGCGGGACGACAGAGTGATTAGCTTGACTACCTTTTGTAATCGAGGAATTTCTGTCCTTTTAACAGCTGGACATTTACTTGTATTTTGCATTTATGCCTGTCGCATACTGTGCGAACTTTCTAAGGCTCTATTCCCATAGATTTTAGATCGATCTATTCCCGCGGGGAGTCTCACTAGATTACTTTCAGATAATCCGACTTAAATGTCCGTCCCGCCTACTACAAGCTGTAAGGGGATAATTAACTTTCGTGTCCGCCCGGCTGACAGCTATTTAGCGTGAACCCAGGGAGTTAGGTCGATCTAAAGTAGGTCGATCTAATCTATGGAAATGGGGTGTAACAGAGCTTCCGTTAAAATTGACTGTCCACTTGCACGCACTATTCCATCTGTCATTTTTGATTTTTAGTATGTCCTTATATTACTTTTTTAAACCTCCGGAGAAGAAGCCATAAAAACTAAGTCAGTCGTCAAAAGAACGTAACAGTAGGAAATAAAAGATAGGCAGTAAAGTTCTCTATTGGCTAATGTATCAGTGAATTATGTTAGGGTAAATTAAACGAATCTTTACATGTTGTTGAATATCAGTTTTCCTCAAACTCTGAGTCAGCTTTATCCTTACATGTACATGTCAGTTTAGGTAACTTGGCTTTTCTTAGTTACTGACGTTGGAGACGTACTATAACGTCTTATTGTTATTACAAAAGTACGCTCAAACCATTCACACCTGATACATTGAACGGTTACTTGTTACCACCGCCAAGGAGGTTATGTTTTCACCCCTGTCTCTCTGTTTGTTTGTCATCAACATAACTCAAAAGGTTATGGACCGATTTTGATGAATTTTTCAGGGTAGGTCAGAAATGGGTTAACTAAGAAGTGATTAGCTTTTGGTGTTGATCCGGATCAATAGTCAATCAATAATCAATAATAATCAAAAATCGCTGCCTTGGCGGAGGTCTGCGCTCTCGGAGTGCTTTTCTAGTTGCTCTTGGTATTGACATGGAGAGGGAAGGGGGCTTAACTGAGAATGGAAAAATCAGTTAACAATATACATAATGTAAATCAACGAATCGGATAAAAAAAGCCTGTGTCACAAGTAGCCTCCAGCCAGTTTAGTCTAGTCTATTGAAGAAGTCAGGTGAGTCATAAGGTGAAATGCGACATTAACTTACACCTCATTTGCTTCACCTTAGTGAGCTGAATCGTAGCCGACCAAAAAAATCCGTACCGACATATGACCCAGAACTGGTTTGGGCCAGCTTGCTTGTATGATGTGACATGCATACTAATTGTTGTTTTCAGGACAAAATATCCCGGATTCAGGACAGGTAGTTTTGTTGTGTATAGGTTTCTCAAGCAAGCATTACCGTAATTGTAACGAATGACACAAAGTTGGAGGTAAATGAGAGAGAATAATGAACTTTCAGTTATTTAAGGGATAGATAGATAGATAAATGGATGGATGGATGGATGGATGCATGACTTCGTCACCTTTGTTAAATAAATAAATAAAATAAAATACATAAATAAATTAATTAATTAATTAATTAAGAATAAATTAACACATAAAAGCACTGCCACCAGATATTTTTCCATTGATTTCTGATATTACACTTTAAGGTAAAAACTGATGACAGTTTGTAACTTCAGAAATCATTTGAATAAATTCATAAATTTCAAATAAGCAACTGAAATTGTTCTAGAATATACATTTAAATGTCACTTTTTGTTACAACAATTTGAATATCATACACGTACCATCCATACTTATGTTGCAAAATAAATATTAATATCATATGTTTGTAAAAAATACTTTCATTTTACATTTATTTGTCCGACCTTGAGTAATGTACCCAAAGTCAGACACTTTTTAAGAAATAAAATAAATGCCTGCGGTGTATTAATGTCCTTTGATAAAATGTCATCCTAATGAAAAATGTGCCCCATGATTTTATTGGTCTTGGAAAGAATAGTTTTAACTTGGACACTTAAAAGTTTTCACTGAAAAGTGCTCGATTATGGTGTCAAATGTGTAATTTTTATAAATGATGGGGCCACAATGTTTAAGTGCACTTAATGTTAACACCGTCTTAATGACATAAGGATTATTCAATGCAGCCACTGTATTAGCAAGTCTGTTTCACGGTATATTAATTTGTTGTGAGTGGTCCTAGAGGAATGGAGCAAGCGGCCATACTGGCGACTTTTATCAATTGTTTGTTCAGTGGGGTCCGTTCTGTAAGCGGCTGGATTAATAACGGTGACTTATCGCCTGTTTAACGGTAGAAAATAAACAAGTACGATATACTGTTTGCTAGTCTATATGCGGTAAACCAGGATTAATACTACATGTAAAACGAAGAATCTTTTATGCCACATAATCTCACACGTACGCATAGGCCTACTAGGACAGACGGAATGTGTTCAGGGTATATCAGGAGTTATCGATTATTTGAAGTTTATGTTGTTAAGATAGTTGAAATTATTCCCGAATGCTACATTGAAAACTTCCCCCTCTCTCTCTCTTCTTATTTGGAGAGGGGAGAGGGAAGGCCAAGCGTAACAGAAGAACGCATTTCTGTATGCGATGCAGTAGTTGTGCCTATGGCTGTGACACTGATTGTTTTGGAAGAGTCACGTGTGTGTGCACGCAACAAATATACCGCATAATAGATGAAAATGTGTACATTTTTCAGTTCAGTTTATTTTTTAGACATGGTACCAATTCAAACTCAATTCAAACTGTCACTAGATTAATTGTATAAATACCTTCTCTGTTTCAGAACTGAAAGTAGGGATAACGAAAGACATCGTTCCCTACGTCATCCCCAGGGGCAATGACGGTCGTCTCACCTGCTACATCAGTCAGTTGAACAAAAACGTGGTAGGACGGTGCATTCACGAACTATAGCCTTTACTATTGAAATTTCTTTTAAATGTGCCCTTTTGTCCCTTTTGCTCTTCTCGAGGGCAGTGGGTAACACTGAGTGAACGGTGTAATTGAGGATCTAGGCCCTAAGAAGGTCAGGGGGAGGGGGTGGAGTAGAGATGGTTGGGGTGTGAAAAAGGTAAAAAAAAATATTTTTACAACTCCCGCTTAGGTCTGATATGTTAGCTGCCCTTAGTTTCAGATTCTTGCAGTTCAATATAGAAACTTGTTGAAAATGGAAACTTAAATATAAAATCGCTGGCACCCATGGAATCGGAACATCAGAGCTAAGACACACATGCAAAAATATTTTGTTCTTAATAGATCGATATCAATTTAATCGTGGTTATACTAATAAGGCATTCTTTGCAGGTGCACTGGTACTTTTTAAATGACAGCGCTGTCGGAGTGAAGCATCTTTTTGGCGGTGACAATTTGATTGCTACACATGATAGGAACAAGGTAATTACTTACCAAACGGCTTCTGATGGTGAATATTCCTTAACATAAACATAAATGGGACTTTAGCGCGAGATCTAGTCTCAAATAATCAAGACGACCTAAACCGCTTTCGTATGTTTACCGACAATCGCCTTTGTCCCTTCCAAACTCGTAAATACTTGATAACTTGATTTTAATGAAAATGATAATATATTAAAATGTACGTTCAAAGTATTCTTTTTATCCTGCATTGCTCGGGTTTAGCAAATTCATTTGAAGAAACGGCCCATTACATATGGCTTACCGAAATCACATAGTTACGTCATTCCTCTCAGATTTGGCATCCACCATGACGCGTGTCGCGCAGTGGTGAGAGCTTTGAACAAGACACGTACAATAGAAATGTAAGAATATACGTTCATCTTACAAACAGGTACGTGTAGTAGTAAGCGTTCGACAATGAGAGGAAGGCCAATGAGCCGTCTTCTCCTTAAATTCGGAAATTCTCTGGTTAAAGCGTTTTGATGGACCGTCACTTAAGCCTAGGTCCCAACTACGTTTTGGACGCACGATTTTTAGGTTCCTTGCGTCTGGCTAGGACGTAGCTAGATCGCACGTAGCGGCTGTTGATCATGTCGAAAAGTTCATACGTGCTGTTTGCGTCCTCCAAAAGTCGCACGATGGACGTGCTCCTCACGCACGAACTCCCACATTTTCCCCATTTTTTTGGCCGTAGACCACACGTAGCAGCCCGTACGTTCGGTTGGGACCTAGGCTTTAAAAAGATCCAAGACACCCCAACAGCCATGGACTAGCAAAGAAGGCAGAAGACAGAAAACACGGTTTTGAGGAGTGAAAGCAGCTTTTGCATCTGCAGGCGTATGTCGTCGAAGCTTTCCTGTGTACACTTTCCTATCTTGTTTCAGTACGAGTTGAACCAGACGACTGTTGGGGAGCAGACAACGTCAGTGTTAACAATCCGGCGCACTTCAATACCAGACGGGGGGATGTATCAGTGTATGGTCCAGATCCTTGGTGAACCTTCTCACAAATGGCCCAAGAGGAGTGGACTGTTGACTGTTGCTAGTAAGTAAACCTTTCTATGCCCTGGTCGTAAAACGTCTTCAATCCAATATTTGGCTTTATCTAAGACACTGGGCATTTTTATAGTCCATTTTTTGCTGGGGTGAATCAGTGGCATTAAAACAACCTTTATCTAGGACATTACACATTCCTTGTTTTTAGTTCCTAAATTTTTTGACTGTAAAAGAAATTCGATAACCACTGCATTTAAATTGTAATCAGACCAGATCCAATCAAGCAGACGGCCACTTTAATCACTTAAGTGGTCACAGGTGCGTGCCGAGGTGTCAAGGTTTAAGCACATAGCTATTTTAGTGGTGGCAATACCGATACTGTCAAATTAAACGTCTCTACAGGTGGATTAACTTTGTAAGTGGTCACCTTTTTAGTAATGCCCTGGATTCGTAAAATAAGCTCTAACGTAGAGGCCAGTGAGGGCGGAAACGTCACCCTTGAGTGTAACGCTGCCGGAAAACCGAAGCCAAAGGTATCATGGCACAGGAAAAACGGTCATCCCATACAGGGGCTGGGGATCTACGGAAACGAGAGTTCTTATGAATACGTGGTACGTATGCAGTAAAAAGAAAAATGATTTGCTTGTGCGGCGTAGAGCAGTTTAAACAGAAGCTCTCTCGGTTTTGAATTTGAAGGTATATTATATGCGACTATATACGTATTTTAAAATGCCTCTGTTGGAAACGGTCCTTAAATTTATATCACTTTCGTTAAAACTCTTTGATTGGGGCTCTTGATTGTTGAGCTGACAAAGATTTCAGACCATTAAAATTCGTGAACTTTCTCTTCAATATCTTTCACCAAAAATGCCCTTTTCTTTCAGGGTGCATCTCTTACAGTGAAAAACACAATGAAAACCCATTCTTTTTCATTTTAGGGCACATCTCTCACAAGAAAAAATAACACCCGTTTCTTTTCATTTCAGGGTTCCGCTCTCACCTTAAAAAACATCACAAAAGGCTCCAGGGGAGTGTACGTGTGCACCGCTGTCAATGACATTAACAAACCTGCCTTCGGAGAGGCAATGGTGAACGTGATGACCAAACCCACCGCCAGGGCGGTGAAGAGCTTCGAGATGGAGCCCCAGGGGGTTTACGCTTCTGCCAACCTGGAGTGCATCATAGGCGGTGGGTTGCACTCATTTGTAGCATTCATTTATTTATTCATTTGATCACTCATTCATTAATGCGTACTTTCATTAATTCCTTCGTTCATTCATTAAATTATCCATCTATTTATTCATTACTCTCTCTTTTTCTATCTCTTATTTATACATATACATTTCAAAGAAAATCTTACTGACACTGCTCTCCCCTGCCTCCCATTAAAAAAAAAAGTGAAAAAAGGGAAGGACACCCAATTGTACATGGTCAAGACGAAAAAAAATCCGGCCTGAGGCCCACGTTAGCATTACAAGTTGTTCACTAACCAGGATCCGTCAGTGAATATAGATATATAATCCTAATTCTTAGGTTCGCCCCGTCCAACGATGACTTGGTACAGAACGATTGACGGCTACAAGATGCCGCTCTTCTCTGGCTCCGACTACGACATAGAAAGTATCGTCTCCGATAATGCTGCCTATGGCAGCAATGGCCTGACAGCTGACGAAGTGTTGTTTAGACTACATATTGTGGACGTTGATTCCGGTGACTATGATGAATATACTTGTGAGGCAGTCAACCCTTATGGAATAGCGACAGCCAAAGTCAGGTTACTAGGTAATATATATATTGTTTTTCCTTTGTTTTGAACTGACTTTTATCTTTGATTTTTGTTTGAGAAAGTGTGTGTGTGTGTGTGTGTGTGTGTGTGTGTGTGTGTGAGAGAGAGAGAGAGAGAGTTTCTAGAAAACATTAACACAAAGAAAATTCACATGTCTTTGCCTTGACAAGGAAGCAGGGCTTTAAATACTAGCATAATAAGATCTGTTAATTTCAGAGGAAGACAGCTGGGCTTACGACAATCAGGGGAGTGTTCGGTCTGGAACAATCCGAGAGCAACTCGATAGAAAACTACTCTTCGTAACAGTCTTAGCGGCTAGCATTCCATTTATTTTAATGCGGTATTAAAACTTAAATTGTCAAAGATTAAAAGGTTGTGATTTTCGTTGAGGTTTGCAGCATCAGATCTTTTAGACTCCTTTCAAGAAACGTATACAATACGCCAGTCAGTCTTTCCGATGTCCACATATTTATTTTATAGAGGATTACAATAATACTACTGGGAGGAATTCAAATAGGCCCTATCTGAAAGAAAAATATAAAAGTGGTTAACGCAGAGATGCTGAAAGTCGTCGAATGAAAACCTTTCAGTCTACTGCCAGCATCTACGTTACGCAAGTTCCCATCATGCAAATAATATGAGATATCAACGACAACGTCACGTATGGTACGCCAGGATATCGCCTACGCCACAATGCATAAATATTAACGTTGGATTATGCCTACCGCACGGATGGATCAGGGTCGTTACGACACAGTCACGACATAACCTACGTTTCCTTGCACAGGTGCAGACAAGAGATGGATTGCACGTGGACGCGAGGAAAGCGCCACCACGTCTCTTATCTACCCTCAAGGAAATGGTATATTACATTGCGACATGATTACAACACTAACTGCTGGATATATATTTTGGTTCACACCGATGGAATAACAACGGTCGGATTGTATATACTGCAATTTTCTAGACACATCATTGACAGCGATCGGATAATTTATAATAATTGATGACTGCATCACTCGATGTCAAGGATTTGTGAACAAATAACATCAAACTCTGTTTTGCGACGAGTTCGTACTTCAACAAGCTTACTAGTACTAGTATAGGCATCAGAACGGGCGTTCATTAAGGTAAGTTTTCCTGAATATAGATTTATAGGCCACATTTACACAGGAAAACATTGTGATCGCACAATAAGTATTAGAGGACAATGAAGAAAGCAGAAGATGTGGCACTAATTCCTCCTCACGATCACAAAAGAATTCGTTGTATATAAAATGTACTTATTTTTTACCAAGAGTAATATTGACATTTTCATTCTTTCACTTTTTCTGTTATTTTTGTATTTATGATAACTGGTCATCGCCTCCATAGATTGCTGTATACTGTTCTTTCTATTCATTTCATCGTAGTGGCAATCACTTTATTATGAAAGTCAACAATCATGACAGAACTTCAGGCGTGCTTTCAAACATCAGTCCCAGATAAATATATTCCCCAAAGAAGATGAAATGATATGAAATTGTATAAAAAACAGAAAATTTTCTGCTAAATTTATACTTTTAATGTTGTTATTTTGACGTCTAGGCTAATTTGTAAAAAAATGTGTCTTATTTAATGAAAAACAGGTTATAAACCTCAGTTTCTGGTTCAACGATACACATTTTTCAAATGATGTATTGATTAAACTTACTGTACATAAATATGTGTATTCCCTTAATTTAATTGAGAAATGGAATGCAATAAAATAATTTTATACAAACCGTGCTAGTTGTGTAGACCATAGCGTATCCTTAGCGTAGACCCATAGCGGTTTCGGTGGGGAATCTAATTTCCGCAATCAACAAAGGGTGCTCTGGTTGATTATAGTACGACCAGTAAAAACTTTATCCCAGTATATTGTATTTATTTCGCATGTTAGGATTCAAAAACACCAAGCTGAAATTTAAAACGTCGGTAGAACCATGCATGTTAGCCAAGCTGTATACAATAGGCTTTAAACAAAATGAAATGTATGGCACGGTATTAACTGAAAAAGACTGCACCAGACTGTTTTCTTTTTATTAATACTGATCAGACGTTTTTTAATCAATTTAACGTCTAACTAGAGTGTTAAATCTTGATTTCAAGTCGCGTCAAAGTAAAACAATTTACCTTTTCAATGATTGTGAAAATTCACAAAGGCTTTGATCTCGAAAAGCTCACTTACAACTTGATACCTTCCGAAAATTTAAAGAAGCCCCCTTCACTCATTTGCATTTTAACACAATGCTGAGGAGATACAAAGAATTCTTTGGTCCACTTCTGCGCCAAAACTTTCATTTTCTTAACTTTATTTTGAGCATCCTTGCAGAAGTCATATAATTGCCCTAGTAAGCCATTAAAGTATTCGACCTCGTCAAAAAAGTCTTTGGGTTGAACTCTCAATTTTTGCTGAAATTTTTCAAGGAAATGTTTGTACAAGGCATAATCTACGGGACTCCAGTTTCTATGCAGATTTTTCGCCTCTTCCTCTTCTCCGGCTTCTGTCTTCAGTCCTTCATTCGTGTTACCAAGTGACTTCATATTTCCGTCCGCTTTACCTTTTGTGTTCACTTCATCTGGTGACATTACTGTTCCTTTGGCTTTCTCTTGGTTTATCTTGCCATTTTTAACGTCACTTTTTGTCGTCACACTTGTGTTTACCTTTCCTTGTATTGTCACATTTTCACTTGTTCTACCCTGAATATAAGCACTAGTGTTTGCTTCTTCTTGTGAAGTCACATTTCCGCTGGTCTCACTTTGAGGTGTATTACTAGCGTTCCCCTTGCTTTGTGTCGTCACATTGTAAAAGGTTTTACTTTGTGTCGTCTGCGTGGCCATTGCCCTTGTATAAGAGGTACTGAAATTGAGTAAGAGATGTAACATATCTTCAATGCTCCAACAGAGACGGCGTTTCAGTAAGATCAAGCTCTCAAGGGCGTTTTCCAAAATTATCACAAGGTCGAACTCCCGGTCGATTTGTCGTATAAACTCGGCAATATACGTCATGTTGTTTGCCAAAGTTTTATTCAGCGGGAAACCCAGGTCGTGTGCCATGCTATTTTTAATGCACGCTGGATATGAATAGGGGGTGCGCTCGGCGATTTGGGATCGGCAGCGAACAGCTTTCAGGAATTTTGGATATTTCAGAAAAGTTTGCATCTCGTTTGCATTTGTTATCCCAAGATCCCTGTGAACACCATTGTGGAAAAATGCCGACTGAAACTGGGACCATGGCTGTCGCAGAGAGGTCACTGCGAATGTATCCGAATAGGCCAAGCTCCTGCGAATTGTTTTGTTATATGTTTTGTCAAAGAGCACAAAGTCATATTTTGTTTTCAGATTGGTATTAGACGGTAAGGTGACTATGTTGGCTGTCAGACGGGGCTGAGATGGTTCTGAACGACCGTCTGTTTGATGAAAATACGCCTTTGTCTCTCTTCTCACCAAGACGGAAACATTCAGAGCATGGTTGTAAGCAAACCGGTTGAAAATATTCCCTATGGTATTGGAACCGCATCTGGACACTTTAACAAAAACGACATGTCTCTGGGGTTGGCAAGTCCGGTAGGCATTCGACTGATTAGAAATCGACACTCTGTCTGTTTGTTCAACTGTAGACGGATCGGATATCGTTTTGGGAGGTCCAAGCGTTTTATCTCGGTCGTGTTTGTAGACGACTTCACGGTGTGGAGTGGTGTTGTCATGGTAATCGTCCTGGTCTTTGCTCTGTCTTTCTGTCGGAAACACGGGGACCACATTGAAGCGTAGAGACTCAGCTCCTAGAGTGTCGTGTTCTCTTGCTAAGTTCGAATTCTGGCGGTGGGACAGTGATCGTAGCATTATCACAATGAATATTACAATTCCTACGACGTAAAACAAAGTCATCAACCACTTAACTTTCACCATGATAAACCAGCGCATCCGACGGCCAACTTTCATATTCGAAAACCGAACAAGGTGTGAATAAAACGTTGTTTAGTTTTCAACCACGTCAAAAACGCTTCTGGCATATGTAGCGCTGTATATAATTGCTTTGGGAGACAGAATAGTTATATGCCAAAGGCAAAAAAAATCCATATAAATATGCATAAACTATTCTGAAGAGTGAAGGGCACGTTCCCAAAGAACTATCGTTTTAATTCTAGATCGATCCAACCCCGCAGGGACTCTTGCTGAATGTAATCAGATTGTCGGATTAACACGCCTCCTCAGGGCATTGAGTAGAATGAAGCAGATCTGGTGAGGACGTTGGAAACAAGAAGAGGCGCGCTAATTAATCTGTTAATCTAATTGCATTCAGCAGGAGTCTCCGCGGGTTGAATTAGAACGATAGTGTCATTTGGAATGATCCCTATACTGTGTTCAGCAGTTCAGCTAAAACATATCTAACACGAGGAGTGGTTATGAAAAGATTCATGTCCAGTTTATGACCAGAAATATCAAATAAAATCACATGATTTTATAAAATCTATATACATCGTAAATAATACCATTTGATGTGGGCACCTATGTTTAAAACTAACTTTTGGCTGTTAGAAGTTGTTATGTAAAGTAAAATTCTTATGTCCGTAGGTGATTAACACTTTAGCAATCTATGTATTACGTAGGGGCAGTCGCCTGTCTCTGTTAAAGTGATTTTGCCTAATCACGGTGATTCAACTGACCCTCCGCTTTGTAGGTGTGCGTGACAACCACTTTCAGTATCGATCTCCGCCAGATGACACATAATATTACCAGTATGTCAGGCGTCTTTCCTCACAGCTACGGGCCTTTTTATCTGTGTTAAAGAAAGTTTCAACGTTAAGATAGTCCCTCATGTTTTCATTCTAAAAATATAACAGTTAACTCGTCTAGAGTGGTCTAAATATAAACGTTAAATTTGTATTTTAGTATGGACATCGATATGCCAAATGGAAGGCCTACTGTCGTATGTTAGATGTGTTATGCCCCTATTTCACGCAGACCACGAATCCTGAAATCTGTCAATTCCTGGTGATTCGTGGGATTCGTGGTCTGTGTGAAATAGGGGCATAAATGATGCCAAGAAAAGTCATTCTTAGCTAGTTATGTTTTGACCTGCGTTCTGCCCCAAATTTTCTAAACTATTTCTTTGCAGCTTTCCCAATTTTCAAAACAATTTATAAAGTCTAGAAACCAAATTATTCTCTATTAAGGAAAAAATATATACAACGCCATTGTGTAATACTACAGGGGAAACGGAAAGGGGTGGGAAGACTCCCTTTCTTGATGCCGTGGATTCGCGACACCGTTGCACAGACGCTTTTCGTGACTCATTTTATCCACGTCCGACTGCTCAATAGGCCACATCTGTACGATGAGAAAAAGGATTAATTAATTATTTAATGGTTATTTTATCGTTATTTGTAGTAAGATAATACAAAAGACATTTGTGAAAATATAGGAATAAGTTAGGTTTAGACGCATATCTGGTTCAAAATCATCGCTTGATACATGTATTTGTGCGGAACCTGAGTCAGGTGTTAGTTATCCAGGTGCGTAAACTCTGTACAGGTGAGTCACTGAGCTATTCCCGGCATGCACCCACGTGGTCACGTGACAGGTGAAAATGAGGTCATCAATGCTTTGACTTAAAAAATACCTGTTCTGGGAGCCGTACTAGAGACCTTACCTGCATGTGTGTGTTTGTTTTTAAAGATTACATTCCAGGTTTATTCCAAGTAAATCAAACAATCAAAATGTGGGAACAAGCTCTGTGTATTATCATGCTTATTGGGACAAGCAGTGGTGGTAAGTACATTAATGGCAGGTAAAAAGTTTAAACTGGCAAAATGGCGCAGTTCAACTTCAATGGTTTAAATTTTGAGAGTCAAGCCTTTACCATCACTTTCTAATGATTGAACGCTGGTACAAAAATCTGATAAACTTTTGAGAAAATTAAATGACCGTTGGTCCAACACTTGGCTTTCAGTTTCACCTTGAAATGTTTATAAATATTAATCTAAAATGAAAGAAAATACAAGGTCTTGGCAAGGACGTATATATTATACGTCCTTGGTCTTGGTAACACCGCACTAATATACACTATAAAGCGAAAAATTGGACCAAAATTGGTTTTAATATTGGCACTTTTTCAGTACCCCCCCCCCCCCCCCCCCCATAAAAGTCTGTGATTAATTTGTGTGGGGACTTTGAGAAATGTCTTCGCTACTCAAATCAATTAGTTTGGTATCATTTACTAATTTTAAGTTGTTTTTCAAATGAAACTTTAAGGCTTCTTTAAAAAATATACCAATAATAGGTTGGTAAATTTCCAAACTAATTTATTTGAATGGCAGAGACAAAGTTCCCACATAATTAACTCGGTGTAGATTAGCATTTTAATTCAAAAACTAGATATGGGGAAATTGTCCTTTACCCTTGGGAAATCTATTTTTTGGCCAAACGAAAAGTTGTCAACCTTTTGATTATGATATATTTCGGCCTTTCCATTTAATTTATAAAAAAAAAAAAAGCAGAAAAAACAGAAATCCAAAGAGAAACAGTCATTTTTTGTCAGAATTGTTTTAAAACCTATGTAAAGAAGATGGCTGCAAAGCTATGGTAGGCATGCAGAAGAATTCAATTGAGCAAAGCAAATAAGAGGGCCAAAAAGTTAATGTATGTAAAAACACAGTCTTAAAAAATGTGAGCGTGACTAAACATACCTTTGCGCCCGCCATTGTTTTAAAAGCAGATCAGTACTTCCATGGCACTTGCCTTAACTTCAAACTAAAACTTGGTCAAACAAAAAAACTCACACATAGGCTATTCACACTAGCACTTTGGACCGCAGTCAAGGCCTGACCTCAGTCCTATCACTGTTAACTTTTCTAATGTGAACGGACGACTTACCCCTGACTGGGGTCGAAATAAACCCAAATTGGGAGCTGGGTTAAATCGGAGTGAACTCCGAATCGCAGTCAAGACCAGATGTTTACATATGAAACGTGCGCGCACAAGTGGGCAATTAATAAAATGATCTCTTTTTTTTTCTGTAGCAGGATGTGGGAGTAACAGTGGCCAGTCTGGGTCACAAACTAAAATCACCCAAGAAATCATTCCAGAAGTTGTGGCCATTGCTGGCACAGCCAGACTTACGTGTGTTGTAAGCCAGCTTCAAAGTAATGTTGTAAGTATTGCGTAGGGAGCGTTCAGTTAAACCCATCATATGAGATGAATCGACCCAACTCTGCAGGGGATTAATTCTCACTAAATTGCATGCAGTGTAATCAGCTTAATTGTCTGACTAGCAGCTAAGGGGTAATTAGCTTTTTTGGCTTATATATCCCCTACCAGCTCTAGGTGTATATCAGATATGACCATTACAGTGATTGCTCTCTGGGGGAATCTCTTGTAGAATTGGATTGATCCAGCTAGTATGATGGAATTATCCAAATGCTCCCTTTTTTCCTCCCTATGTGTTTCTTTTTTTATTTTTGGCATTTCTCAAAAAAAATTGGCTTGTCCATAATGTAAGGTGTAAATTATTCATAATATATTCTGCATGGACAAATATGAACTGAATATTTCTGATTTTTATTTCTTATATTTCCATCAAAAGTAATGGTTTTCTTTTTTAACTTTCAATTTTACTTGAGGTTAACCAGTAGAAGTCCAGTAAAAGAAAGCTTGCTGGGTCTGATTCACCAAATGTGAGATTTGGCAAGTTAGTTTGTCATATAGCCAGATATATAAATCAAGTAGACTACTAGTACTACACATTTATCCAGGACCGAAATAGAACCAAATTTATGTTTCTGTCTTTAACCAAGGACTGATTTATGAATTTCAGAAAGTTTTATAAAGAGGACCCTGTATAAAGAGCATGAAATATGTTGTATTATTTTAGATTCACTGGTATCATGAAGATCGACATCTCTACGCTGGGGACCAAGAGGTTATTTTTGATCATGAAGAACAAAGGGTGAGTATAGATGTAGTCTTTAAAAATAAATGGTGCACCTTTATGGTTACAGTACGTTTACCTTTTTTCAGACACACCAATTTTACCTCATTCATTCCAACTCTTTCATTCAAAACACTATCCAAGGCATTTTTTCTTGTTTCTTTTATGAAATATGTGACTTCTGTTGTTAAAAAAAAATTGGAGTGGGTTCTTTCCCCAATTGAATGCATTTAAGTGGCTGGTGGCTCCATCCATTGGGTGATATTAAAGGGATAATAACTCTTCGTTCTGGCCAAAAAATGAATTTTCCTGGAGTAAAAAACAATTTTCCCATACTTACCAATGGTTAATGAATCCATTTTTACATTCAAAGTTAGTCCTTGTTTTTTTTCTAAAAAGTTTGGTTTTTTGATAAAATCTCTTCACAGATTATAACAGAGTATAGCCATCAATGGAGGTCACGTGATCTGAAGACAAGCGCAGATATCAGAATAAAAGCTATCACTGCTGTTTTTTGTTGTAAAACAAAATATTATATTTCTATGAGTTATTCACAACGTTTTATTGTGAAATATAGGTCTAATACGAAGAGTTATTATCCCTTTAATCTATCCTATTCTAAACATAGCGTAAGAAATAATTGGTGACCCACTTTCACTTTCAGTATGAGATTGAGATAACAACTGATCCGGAAAATCAGAATACCTTATCCACTCTGGTCATCAATCAGCTTGAACAGTCCGACAGTGGCCAGTATATCTGCAAGGTGACCATTCAAGGAACTAACCCCAGCTTGTACCCGTGCAAGGTTGGGCTCCTAACCATCCCTGGTAAGCTATTTGTAAAGTTTCGGCTTGTTGCTAATACCCATGCTATACCCATTCCACTGTATGTATATACTGTGAAAATCTTAATCTTGGTGTGTGAGATATTTAATTAGTTCTTTTATCAAATTGGACTTGTTTTCTTTTGGAATTATGCAAAAAAAAATTTTTTTTAAGTTTAGGGTGGGTGGATTTATGCTTATTTGTAAAGTATGGAATGGGTGGTTTTGTGCTCATTAATCAAAGGTTAACCTTACCCATCTCCCTCCCTATTTGGTGATTTTGGCACCAGCCCACAGAATTGCACAAAGACAGAGAGAAGATTCAAATTATGCTTTTTCATAGGTTTTAATTGCTCTAAATGGCACTAATTTTTTTTTTGAAATTGTCTCATTTGCTTGGAGGGGGGGGGGGGGGTCATAAAATGTTTTGCTCTCCCTTTATAATATCCAGAACTAGCGGGTCAGCCAGCCATGGTATGTTTAAGTAGCACTCAGCTCAGCTTATTTACATATGTCTTATCTAATCTGAGTCATTCATTTGTTTGCTGTGCTGCTATGGTATATATTTCAAATATCCTTGGAGTATGTATTGTAAAAAGATAAGACTGTGTTTGACAGTATTTTATACTTCCAATATAAGGTTTAGTATAACTGCCTCTTGTTCAGGGCCTTGTTTTGGGATGCCTAAATAATGGCCTGTAGCAGCAGTATGATTTTGTGAATTATTATCAAGATAAAACTGGGTGCATAATTTTAAATATCCAATTTGTTTCAAAACACTCACCTTACAGTTTTCATGATAGATTATTATCGTAATCTACAGATGGTAGCCATAATTTTATGACCTTAACTTTGCATTTCAAAGTGTAAAACAGCAGGGATTACAATATATATATATATATATATATATATATATATATATATATATATATATATATATATACCCCGAAGTCACAGTTTGCAAGTCTTTAAGGAAAATTCAATTTTATACTTTATTGTGGCAAAAATGTGACTGTGCATTAAGTAAATGACCAATATATTTGTTTGAATTGTGAAGGAAAATTGCACCTCATTAATTCTTTCAGGCTATCCCCCCCCCAAAAAAAATGTGACCAAGAGCTGGAAATTAGTGCACAGAAATTTTAATTTTACTTGTTGATTTTATCTTTTGTATCTGTTCTCTTTTTCTAGTTAGACCATATATCATTCATGCTCCAGCATCAGTGGAGGTAGAGAGGGGTAAGGATGTTAATTTGACCTGTACCGCTGCTGGGACCCCCACCCCAGTGGTCACATGGACTAGGCTTAATGGTAGCCCACTGCCGCTCCCTGGGGAGGTTTACTCCCTCAGTGTAAGTCTAAATTAAATTTTCATTCTACGTGTTTGAAATTTTCATATGGAGTCATATTTTCTACATTTTCATATTATATAGCAATGTATTCTATGTCTATACATATACTGCTTAGCTACCCACCATTTCCAATTTAGACTAAAAATTGTAAATCCCCTCAAATATAACTTTTTAGGAAGTATCTTTCATTGATAGTTCCTTATGAAAGGGAGAGGGAGACGTGGCCAATCAATTATCTAGAAGTAAATCATTAAATTACAGTTGGAATAGAATATAGATTCTAAGTGCAAGAATGGGTCTAGCAATGAGTTGTGGGTAGTAGAAAATCACTTTCTTCTGAAGGAATTTATGTGGTGGGTAAAACCCATATATTATAGTACCGTTGAACTGTTCAATAGATTTTGAGACTTGAAAATGAATTGTTTAATTGAAAAGTCAATTATTCTGGTAGATTTTTAAGAAACAGCAACCTAGTCCAGCAATATGTACCCAAAATGCAGAACTGACTGTAAATATGTTATTGTATAACTTCTACATACAACGTTTTATCCATCTAGAATACCACACTTTCCCTGCGAAATGTAACGAGGGATGCTGGAGGCTCATACAGGTGCACTGCTAATAATGATGTCAATCAACCAGCCGAAGCTACGGTTAAATTAGTAGTGGCCTTTAAGCCAACTGGAAAGGCATCATTTAAAGAGAGGTACCAAGCCCCAGGTTCATTTGAAGTTACACTGGAGTGTATAATCTCAGGTAAAAAGTTAGCAAGTGATGATATGGATTGTTTGTGGATTGTAAGATATTTAATAAGTACTATTAAAGATTGTTGGTGTACATTTCAAGTTGTATATTCAATATGATGAAAATAGCTGCACTGATGTTCTTTTTCTTTGGTAGCTTATTGTGGTAGATGTGGCATTACTAAAGGCCTTTTCACATAAACTTATGGGTGTTCAGAAGATAGTTTATAGGCTGTGTCAAGGACTGTCTCTCTTTTTAGATGACTCTCTTACATGAAATTTGGGCTTTTTAACTTGTAAGGTGATGGGTTTGATTCTCATTGACATTGACCACCAAACAATATATTTTTATGTTACCACCAAACAACATATTTTCATGGGGCTTGCTAATAAAAAAAGTCTCTTTGTGACTTCCTCAATTCTATGTTTTTGGACTGGGAATCAACTTCTAAGTTTTCTTCAAAAAATATTTGATCAAATTTTTCAGGTGAGCCATTACCAGAATTTGCCTGGTACGGAGTGTCGGCTGACGGCTATCGCCAAAAATTGCATACAGATAATGACTACAGTATCGAGGTTGTGTCTGGTCATGGTTATCCTAATATGGATGTATCAGATTCATTTTTATATCTTAGAATATTTGATGTCGAAAGTACCGATTATGGACGGTACGAATGTGAGGGTTACAACAAATATGGCCGCACAACAAGCACGGTGATGCTTTTGGGTAAGTATTAAACGAATTGGCTTTGATTTTTATGAATGCACACTTATCCATGAATGACTCACAACATTTTAATAACAATAATTTTTTTTACAATGAAATGGTCCATTTGTATATCTAGTTGTGAGTATTGTAAAACAAATTGTTATCATGATGGTTAATTTCAAGAATACTTTGTTATGAATCGAAGTGCCTGTTATACTTAAATATTTCGATATAATTATGTTAAAATTCAGGAAGTAGATATTGTCTTGGCACAGACATAAAGGGAAATCTTTTTTTTTTTTTTTTTTTTTTTTTTGAATAATGGAATGATATGCGATTCCAGAGATAGAGCTGGGCAGATATGTGACTTCTTTAAATCATTGATTTCAGAATCTGATGAATGTCAGGGGCCTGCCTGTCCCAATTTAGGACCAAGTATCAGGTCAGGATGTGAAATCAATCTCCCTTCTGCCATTTCTATTATTTTGGTGTTGACTGCAGCCGTCTGTCTTGTCAGATATGAGTGACCAAGTATCAAAAATAAGGATGAGATTCCCAGATAAATTATGCTGGAGTGGAGAGGAGTGACGTGAAACCAGCTAGGGCAGTTTATAAAAGCAAGAAGAGGGGAATGTTCAGTAAAATGAACTTGAAGATCAGGGGGCTTTTTTTTTTAATCTCTGCTTGAAATTATTATGAAAAAATTATGTCATTGTGGTGTGTTACAAACTAAAATTTTTGAAGAAAGACTTATTTTGAATTGAATGCAGTATGGAATCAAAGCATGGCAAAGTTGGTGGTACTGTTGATTTTTTTTTTTATTTAAAGGCATTCCCTACCTTTTTTCTTTTGGCTGTGTGTGTGTGTGTTGATAGGACTAAAAATTGAAACATTAATATAAAAAAATTAATATAAAAATGGTTTATAGGCCATATGATTGTTATGATATTTAAGGCATTTCATGCAAGTGGAACTAGTGAATCTGATTCACATTAAGATGCAAATGTGCGATATATACACCACAATTTTGATTAAAAAAGAAAAAATAGAGATGTACTAAATGTAACTGAAAAGTTTTATCATTCCCAGTCAGTGATCTGACCTGCAATAGATATCAGTGCTAGTAATTTGTCCAGGCATAGTGGAGGGTTTGTTTCTTAACATTGCAGCACTCCAAAAAAAAAAAGACTTTATGTCTTCAACTTTTATGACTGGATGTTCAAGACACAACCATTGTGTATGTTACAAAAATATAAATTATGTACTTAGGAGCATAGAAGACATTAGTTTTTGGCTTGTAATACACCAACAATTTCAACATTGTTTTTAAACCACAACCAATCTTTGGATATATTTGTTGATTTGAAATTCTGTGTCTAGATGCATTAAATTTCTGGGGCATTTTGAGAAAATATGTATCCATTCCTGTGTGCATTTTACTAGCTTTTGAATATTGAGAACACTGAATATACAAATTGCTTATGATGTGATAATTAATTTATCTCAGTTTAAAGATTCCTTATCTTAAGAAATTTAAATTTATTTTCTTCCATCATATGTGTAATTTCACTCATTAAGGTTGTGACAGATTTTTTTTTTTTTTTTGGTCCAAGGCCTACATTAATTGTAAAATTTACAAATTAGTATTTTTGTACTGGTTGTGAATGGAAAGAATGAAACAGGAGTGTTATATTACCTGTGCCACGTACTGTCAAACAGTACAATTTTGTAGTTAGTAGAATAAATCTTAATCAGTTCTAATATTTTTTTCAAACCAATGCCATTTTTATTGAAGGTTCTTGTAGGCCCAGGTCATGTAACACTAGACATTAAAAGGCCTACTCTTAACAATTTTTTTATGGCAAAGGATAGCCATTTCATAAGCATTGTAAATACACAAAAAAAAATAAAATATAAACATAAGTGGCCAGGACTGTCTAAGATACCTAATGTACTGAATTTTTACGAAAGGTATCTTTGCATGATACTTTATTTTATTTAGAAATTATAAAAGGACAATTTGTATGATAACCAATTTTCCAACACGTACCGCATGTATGAAGTGTATGTTGCAGAGGACTGCGTTCCCTGGGCCTAATTTTCAAGATTTAACAAAATACAATTAGCAATTAGCCATGTTATTTTAATAAACATTACTTGGATGTACAAGGTATACTTATTGTTCTAAGATTAAAGAAGTAATTTTTCTACAATTTACAGCTTAATTTTTTAAAATGTAGTGCACTTCTAATGCAAAGAAGGCTGTAGATATGAAGAAAAACTGCTGCTTTATACTAAGTGCACAACTCCGCTGATAAGGTTTTTCCGTTTAAGTGAACCATGTCACTCGTGGTTAAAGGGGGGGGGGGGCTATTCTGGCTGTAAACGCCTTTCCTTGGACCATTACTTGTGAAATGGTTAATTTCACCATTGTAGATTGGTCGAGATATTTTTTCCAAAAAAAAAAAAAAAATGTATCTTTTGCATGCCCTGTATATAATTGGAAGTTTGTTGAGTCCAATTCCTATTTTTTCACATAAATGTGTATATTTTACCAGGATATTATAGGTTCACTGATATACTATTTACAGTTTTAACATGGGAAGCATTGTTTCTTAGGTTTTTGTTGCCATATTTCTGCAAGATAACATTGTGGCAAAT
Organism: Lingula anatina; assembly: GCF_001039355.2. The sequence goes on along the minus strand of NW_019775658.1, from coordinate 141,757 downwards.
ATAATCATTATAACGTGGTCATATGTACATAAGTCATTTTGATGATTGATATTCCTCATTAATATTTTACTATTGTAAGTATATGCACTATTACTATATGATCAAGCCAACAAAGGCTCATAAAAATGGCAAAATGGGCTTTTAACAATTTTTACTTTGCCAGAAAATACTTATACATCATATATAGATGGACTTGTTACATAGTTAGATTATGATCGAAATGATGAGCTAATTTCTGATGGTAAATTAATCCCTTCTATACCAGTTTGCTTGAAGATGGCTTGTAGTACTAGAGTGCTCTCTTGTTTGAGTGGACCTTATGTAACTTAAAAATGGCAGAACTCAGCTGATTTTCATAATCTTTGTAACTATTTGGATTATGTAGCTTCATTATATCGTAGCATTTTATAACAGTCAGTGACCTAACAGGAGTGCTTGGCTTACCAAATATATTGTCTTTGAAGTAAAAAAAATCCAAGTTGACAATGGTAATGTCTGTGAATGTGTTGAATGTAAGGCTCCATGCCCCTCCTGCTTGTTAAGATCAAATTGAGGCATTTCCAAATGTATTCGTCATAAATTTTTATTGGTGGTCATAAAGGCTTTATAGCAGAAACGTGTCACTAGGTTGAGGCAGAGGAGACTATTGCCTATCAGGGAATACAAACAGAATCATTTACTGATAAAATTATTTTTAAAAATTGTATTTTACATCAACCTAGCAAGATCACCCTTGCCCAAAATCTTTTCAGCCTATGGGCCAGGTGAAATGCTTCAGGTTGTTATTAGTATATTTTCCATTAGAACTCACAAATGAAGAAATAAATTACTTAAAAATTAAGATATTGTTGTTTTTTGTTCAATTTGCATAAGAAATAATATCAGGAAAGACATGTTTTGTGGGATTTTATTAGAAAAGACCATTCATGATTCATTGGATCAGACGTTCAATCTATCGAAAATCAGTTCCAAGTTTGTAATGCGCCTTTATGGAAATCTTTTATGTCAATTTTTGTCGAGACAACCTTCCCTAAACTGACCTCTTCAATGAGAATTTCACTTGGATTAAACTGTGGCCATATGCACCCATCTAACTATGAAAAACCACAAAAAAAAAAAAAAAAAAAAAAATNGAAGAGTTATTATCTCTTTAATGTATGTAAAAACACGGTCTTAAAAAATGTGAGCGTGACTAAACATACCTTTGAGCCCGCCATTATTTTAAAAGCAGATCAGTGCTTCCATGGCACTTGCCTTAAGCTTCAAACAAAAGCTTGGTCAAACAAAAAAACTCACACATAGGCTATTCTCGGTCCTATCGCTGTTAACTTTTCTAATGTGAATGGACGACGTACCCCTGACCGCGGTCGAAATAAACCCAAATTGGGAGCTGGGTTAAATCGGAGTAACTCCGAATCGCAGTCAAGACCAGATGTTTACATATGAAACGCACGTGCACAAGTGGGCAATTAATCAACTGATCTCTTTTTTTTCTGTAGCAGGATGTGGGAGTAACAGTGGCCAGTCTGGGTCACAAACTAAAATCACCCAAGAAATCATTCCAGAAGTTGTGGCCATTGCTGGCACAGCCAGACTTACGTGTGTTGTAAGCCAGCTTCAAAGTAATGTTGTAAGTATTGCGTAGGGAGCGTTCAGTTAAACCCATCATATGAGATGAATCGACCCAACTCTGCAGGGGATTAATTCTCACTAAATTGCATGCAGTGTAATCAGCTTAATTGTCTGACTAGCAGCTAAGGGCCCCTTTACACTGGGCAGCGTCCTTTCTGCGTCCAGCAGTACGGCCCCATTTGAGAGTTAAAAATTATAATATTTTACATGCCGACAACTGGCCGATCATTGAGCATTCATTCTCATACAAAAACAATGCTTGTGCCTCCTTATTAAGACCACAACGATGCCAAATTTCATGGTCGCAGAAAGGACGCAGAAAGGTCGCCGTCCAGTGTAAAGGGGGTATAAGGGGTAATTAGCTTTTTTGGCTTATTTATCCCCTAGCAGCTCTAGGAGTATGTATCAGATGTGACCATTACAGTGATTGCTCTCTGGGGGAATCTCTTACAGAATTGGATTGATCCAGCTAGTATGATGGGTTTATCTGAATGCTCCCTTTTTTCCTCCCTATGAGGCTTTTTTATTTTTGGCATTTCTCAAAAAAAATTGGCTTGTCCATAATGTAAGGTGTAAATTATTCATAATATATTCTGCATGGACAAATATGAACTAAATAGTTCTGATTTTTATTTCTTAAATTTCAATCAAAAGTAATGGCTTTCTTTTTTAACTTTCAATTTTACTTGAGGTTAACCAGTAGAAGTCCAGTAAAAGAAAGGTTGCTGGGTCTGATTTACCAAATGTAAGATATGGCAAGTTAGTTTGTCATATAGCCAGATATATAAATGAAGTAGACTACTAGTACTACACATTTATCCAGGACCGAAATAGAACCAAATTTATGTTTCTGTCTTTAGCCAAGAACTGGTTTATGAATTTCAGAAAGTTTTATAAAGAGGACCCTGTATAAAGAGCATGAAATATGTTGAATTATTTTAGATTCACTGGTATCATGAAGATCGGCATCTCTACGCTGGGGACCAAGAGGTTATTTTTGATCATGAAGAACAAAGGGTGAGTATAGATGTAGTCTTTAAAAATATATGGTGCATCTTTATGGTTACAGTATGTTTACCTACACCAATTTTACCTCATTCATTCCAACTCTTTCCTTCAAAACACTATCCAAGGCATTTTTTCTTGTTTCTTTTATGAAATATGTGACTTCTGTTGTTAAAAAAACATTGAAGTGGGTTCTTTCCCCAATTGAATGCATTTAAGTGGCTGGTGGCTCCATCCATTGGGTGATATTAAAGGGATAAAAACTCTTCGTTCTGGCCAAAAAATGAATTTTCCTGGAGTAAAAAACAATTTTCCCATACTTACCAATGGTTAATGAATCCATTTTTACATTCAAAGTTAGTCCCTGTTTTTTTTTTTTTTTTTTTAGTTTGGTTTTTTGATAAAATCTCTTAAGAGATTATAACAGAGTATAGCCATCAATGGAGGTCACGTGATCTGAAGACCAGCGCAGATATCAGAATAAAAGCTATAACTGCTGTTTTTTGTCGTAAAACAATATATTATATTTATATGAGTTATTCACAATGTTTTATTGTGAAATACAGATCTCATACGAAGAGTTATTATCCCTTTCATCTATCCTATTCTAAACATAGCATAGGAAATAATTGGTGACCCACTTTCACTTTCAGTATGAGATTGAGATCACAACTGATCCGGAAAATCAGAATACCTTATCCACTCTGGTCATCAATCAGCTTGAACAGTCCGACAGTGGCCAGTATATCTGCAAGGTGACCATTCAAGGAACTAACCCCAGCTTGTACCCATGCAAGGTTGGGCTGCTAACCATCCCTGGTAAGCTATTTGTAAAGTTTCGGCTTGTTGCTAATACGTACCCATGCTATACCCATTCCACTGTATGTATATACTGTGAAAGTCTTAATCTTACTGTGTGAGATATTTAATTAGTTCTTTTATCAAATTGGACTTGTTTTCTTTTGGAATTATGCAAAAAAAAAAAATTTTTTTAAGTTTAGGGTGGGTAGATTTATGCTTATTTGTAAAGTATGGGATGGGTGGTTTTGTGCTCATTAATCAAAGGTTGACCTTGCCTATCTCCCTCCCTATTTGGTGATTTTGGCACCAGCCCACAGAATTGCACAAAGACAGAGAGAAGATTCAAATTATGCCTTTTCATAGGTTTGAATTGCTCTAAATGGCACTAATTTTTTTTTGAAATTGTCTCATTTGCTTGGAGGGGGGGGGGAGTCATAAAATGTTTTGCTCTCCCTTTATAATATCCAGAACTAGAGGGTCAGCCAGCCATGGTATGTTTAAGTAGCACCCAGCTTAGCTAATTTACATATGTCTTATCTAATCTGAGTCATTCATTTGTTTGCTGTGCTGCTATGGTATATATTTCAAATATCCTTGGAGTATGTATTGTAAAAAGATAAGACTGTGTTTGACAGTATTTTATACTTCCAATATAAGGTTTAGTATAATAACTGCCTCTTGTTTAGGGCCTTGTTTTGGGATGCCTAAATAATGGCCTGGAGCAGCAGTATGATTTTGTGAAGTATTATCAAGATAATACTGGGTGCATAATTTTAAATATCCAATTTGTTTCAAAACACTCACTTTACAGTTTTCATGATAGAATATCATCGTAATCTACAGATGGTAGCCATAATTTTATGACCTGAACTTTGCATTTCAAAGTGTAAACCAGCAGGGATTACAATATATATACCCCGAAGTCACAGTTTGCAAGTCTTTAAGTAAAATTCAATTGTATACTTTATTGTGGCAAAAATGTGACTGTGCATTAAGTAAATGACCAATATATTTGTTTGAATTGTTAAGGGAAAATGCACCTCATTAAGTCTTTCAGGCTATTCCCCCCCCAAAAAAAAAATGTGACCAAGAGCTGGAAATTAGTGCACAGAAATTTTAATTTTACTTGTTGATTTTATCTTTTGTATCTGTTCTCTTTTTCTAGTTAGACCATATATCATTCATGCTCCAGCATCAGTGGAGGTAGAGAGGGGTAAGGATGTTAATTTGACCTGTACAGCTGCTGGGACACCCACCCCAGTGGTCACATGGACTAGGCTTAATGGTAGCCCACTGCCGCTCCCTGGGGAGGTTTACTCCCTCAGTGTAAGTCTAAATTAAATTTACATTCTACGTGTTTGAAATTTTCATATGTAGTCATATTTTCTACAGTTTCATATTATATAGCAATGTATTCTGTGTCTATACATATACTGCTTAGCTACCCATCTTTTCCAATTTAGACTAAAAATTCTAAATCCCCTCAAATATAACTTTATAGGAAGCACCTTTCATTGATAGTTCCTTATGAAAGGGAGAGGGAGACATGGCCAATCAATTATCTAGAAATAAATCATTAATTTAAAAATTACATTTGGAATAGAATATAGATTCTAAGTGCAAGAATGGGTCTAGGAATGAGTTGTGGGTAGTAGAAAATCACTTTCTTCTGAAGGAAAATTTATGTGGTGGGTAAAACCCATATATTGTACTATAGTACTGTTGAACTGTTCAATAGATTTTGAGACTTGAAAATGAATTTTTTAATTGAAAAGTCAATTATTCTGGTAGATTTTTAATTTTATGAAAGAAACTGCAACCTAGTCCAGCAATATGTACCCAAAATGCAGAACTGACTGCAAATATGTTATTGTATAACTTCTACATACAACGTTTTATCCATCTAGAATACCACACTTTCCCTGCGAAATGTAACGAGGGATGCTGGAGGCTCATACAGGTGCACTGCTAATAATGATGTCAATCAACCAGCCGAAGCTACGGTTAAATTAGTAGTGGCCTTTAAGCCAACTGGAAAGGCATCATTTAAAGAGAGGTACCAAGCCCCAGGTTCATTTGAAGTTACACTGGAGTGTATAATCTCAGGTAAAAAGTTAGCAAGTGATGATATAGATTGTTTGTGGATTGTAAGATATTTAATAAGTACTATTAAAGATTGTTGGTGTACATTTCAAGTTGTATATTCAATATGATGAAAATAGCTGCACTGATGTTCTTTTTCTTTGTTAGCTTATTGTGGTAGATGTGGCATTACTAAAGACCTTTTCACATAAACTTATGGGTGTTCTGAAGTTAGTTTATAGGCTGTGTCAAGGACAGCCTCTCTTTTTAGATGACTCTCTTACATGAAATTTGGGCTTTTTAACTTGTAAGGGTTGGGGATGGGTTTTATTCTCATTGACATTGACCACCAAACAATATATTTTTATGTTACCACCAAACAACATATTTTCATGGAGCTTGCTAATAAAAAAGTCTCTTTGTGACTTCCTCAATTCTATGTTTTTGGACTAGGAATCAACTTCTAAGTTTTCTTCAAAAAATATTTGATCAAATTTTTCAGGTGAGCCATTACCAGAATTTGCCTGGTACAGAGTGTCGGCTGACGGCTATCGCCAAAAATTGCATACAGATAATGACTACAGTATCGAGGTTGTGTCTGGTCATGGTTATCCTAATATGGATGTATCAGATTCATTTTTATATCTTAGAATATTTGATGTCGAAAGTACCGATTATGGACGGTACGAATGTGAGGGTTACAACAAATATGGCAGAACAACAAGCACGGTGATGCTTTTGGGTAAGTATAAACAAATTGGCTTTGATTTTGATGAATGCTCACTTAACCATGAATGACTCACAACATTTTAATAACAATATTTTTTTTTATAATGAAATGGTCCATTTGTATATCTAGTTGTGAGTATTGAAAAACAAATTGTTATCATAATGGTTAATTTCAAGAATACTTTGTTATGAATCGAAGTGCCTGTTATACTTAAATATTTCGATATAATTATGTTAAAATTCAGGAAGTAAATATTGTCTTGGCACAGACATAAAAAGGAAATCTTTTTTTTTTTTTAATAATGGAATGATATGTAATTCCAGAGATAGAGCTGGGCAGATATGTGACTTCTTTAAATCATTGATTTCAGAATCTGATGAATGTCAGGGGCCTGCCTGTCCCAATTTAGGACCAAGCATCAGGTCAGGATGTGAAATCAATCTCCCATCTGTCATTTCTGTTATTTTGATGTTGACTGCAGCTGTCTGTCTTGTCAGATATGAGTGACCAAGAATCAAAAAATAAGGATGAGATTCCTGGATAAATTATGCTGGAGTGGAGAGGAGTGACGTGAAACCAGCTAGGGCAGTTTATAAAAGCAAAAAGAGGGGAATGTTCAGTAAAATGAACTTGAAGATCAGGGGCCTTTTTTTTTTTATCTCTGCTTGAAATTATTATGAAAAAATTATGTCATGGTGGTGTATTACAAACTAAAATTTTTGAAGAAAGACTTATTTTGAATTGAATGCAGTATGAAATCAAAGCATGGCAAAGTTGGTGGTTTTGTTGATTTTTTTATTTAAAGGCATTCCCTACCTTTCTTCATTTGGCTGTGTGTGTGTGTGTGTTAATAGGACTAAAAATTGAAACATTAATATAAAATGATTAATATAAAAATGGTTTATAGGCCATATAATTGTTATGATATTTAAGGCATTTCATGCAAGTGGAACTAGTGAATCTGATTCACATTAAGATGCAAATGTGTGATATATATACACCACAATTTTGATTAAAAAAGAAGAAAATAGAGATGTACTAAATGTAACTGAAATGTTTTATCATTCCCAGTCAGTGATCTGACCTGCAATAGATATCAGTACTAGTAATTTGTCCAGGCAGAGTGGAGGGTTTGTTTCTTAGCATTGCAGCACTCCAGAAGAAAAAAAAATAGACTTTATAGGTCTTCAACTTTTATGACTGGATATTCAAGACACAACCATTGAGTATGTTACAAAAATATAAATTGTGTACTTAGAAGCATAGAAGACGTTAGTTTTTGACTTGTAATATGCCAACAATTTCCATTATGTTTTAAACCACAACAGATCTTTGATAATATTTGTTGATTTGAAATTCTGTGTCTAGATGCATTAAATTCCTGGGCCATTTTGAGAAAATATGTATCCATTCCGTTGTACATTTTACTAGCTTTTGAATATTGAGAACACTGAATATACAAATTGCTCATGATGTGATAATTAATTTATCTCAGTTTAAAGATTCCTTATCTTAAGAAATTTAAATTTATTTGCTTCCATCATATGTGTAATTTCACTCATTATGGTTGTGACAGATTTTTTTTTTTTTTTTTTTTTTTTTGTCCAGGGCCTACATTAATTGTAAAATTTACAAATTAGTATTTTTGCACTGGTTGTGAATGGAAAGAATGAAACAGGAGTGTTATATTACCTGTGCCACGTACAGTCAAACAGTACAATTTTGTAGTTAGTAGAATAAATCTTAATCAGTTCTAATGTTTTTTTCAAACCAATGCCATTTTCATTGAAGGTTCTTGTAGGCCCAGGGCATGTAACACTAGACGTTAAAAGGCTTACTCTTAGCAATTTTTTGATGACAAAGGATAGCCATTTCATAAGCATTGTAAATACACAAAAAAATTAATATATAAACATAAGTGGCCAGGACTGTCTAAGATACCTAATGTACTGAATTTTACGAAAGATGTCTTTGCATGATACTTTATTTTATTTAGAAATTATAAAAGGACAGTTTGTATGATAACCAATTTTCCAACACGTACAGCATATATGAAGTGTATGTTGCAGAGGACTGCATTCCCTGGGCCTAATTTTCAAGATTTAACAAAATACAATTAGCAATTAGCCATGTTATTTTTAATTAACATTACTTGGATGTACAAGGTATACTTATTGTTCTAAGATTAAAGAAGTAATTTTTCTACAATTTACAGCTTAATTTTTACAAATTTAGTGCACTTTTAATGCAAAGAAGGCTGTAGATATGAAGAAAAACTGCTGCTTTATACTTAGTTTACAACTCAGCTGATAAGGTTTTTCCGTTTAAGTGAACCATGCCACTCGTGGTTGAAGAGGGGGGGGGGGCTATTCTGGTTGTAAACACCTTTCCTTGGACCATTACTTGTAAAATGGTTAATTTCACCATTGTAGATTGGTTGAGATATTTTTTCCAAAAAAAAAAAAAATGTATCTTTTGCATGCCCTGTATATAATTGGAAGTTTGTTGAGTCCAATTCCTATTTTTTCACATAAATAATGTGTATATTTTACCAGGATATTTGAGGTTTACTGATATACTATTTACAGTTTTAACATGGGAAACATTGTTTCTCAGATATTTGTTGCCATATTTCTGCAAGATATTGATAACATTGTGGCAAATATAATCATTATAACGTGGTCATATGTACATAAGTCATTTTGATGATTAATATTCCTCGTTAATATTTTACTATTGTAATTATATGCACTATTACTATATGACCAAGCCAACAAAGGCTCATAAAAATGGCAAAATGGGCTTTTAACAATTTTTACTTTGCCAGAAAATACTTATTCATCATATATAGATGGACTTGTTACATAGTTAGATTATGAAGTGATGAGCTAATTTCGGATGGTAAATTAATCCCTTCTATACCAGTTTGCTTGAAGATGGCTTGTAGTACTAGAGTGCTCTTTTGTTTGAGTGGTCCTTTTGTAACTTAAAAATGGCAGAACTCAGCTGATTTTCATAATCTTTGTAACTATTTGGATTATGTAGCTTCATTATATCTTAGCATTTTATAACAGTCTGTGACCTATAGGTAACAGGAGTGCTTGGCTTACCAAATATATTGTCTTTGAAGTAAAAAAAATTCCAAGTTGACAATGGTTATGTCTGTGAATGTGTTGAATGTAAGGCTGCATGCCCCTCCTGCTTGTTAAGATCAAATTGAGGCATTTCCAAATGTATTCGTCATAGATTTTTATTGGTGGTCATAAAGGCTTTATAGCAGTAACATGTCACTAGGTTGAGGCTAAGGAGACTATTGCCTATCAGGGAATACAACCAGAATCATTTACTGATAACATTATTTTTAAAAATTGTATTTTACATCAACCTAGCAAGATCACCCTTGCCCAAAATCTTTTCAGCCTATGGGCCAGGTGAATTGCTTCAGGTTGTTATTAGTATATTTTCCATTAGAACTCACAAATGAAGAAATAAATTACTTAAAAATTAAGATATTGTTGTTTTTTGTTCAATTTGCATAAGAAATAATATCAGGAAAGACATGTTTTGTGGGATTTTATTAGAAAAAGACCATTCATGATTCATTGGATCAGACGTTCAATCGGGGCCGTAGCGATAGTCCGAAGGTTCAATAGTCCGAAGGTTCATTGGTCCGAATGTTCACTATAGAACTTGATTAAAAAATCGATGAAAATGTTACCACTTTTCGGACCAATGAACCTTCGGACTATCGAGACGCCCCCGTTCAATCTATCGAAAATCAGTTCCAAGTTTGTAATGCGCCTTTATGGAAATCTTTTATGTCAATTTTTGTCGGGACAACCTTCCCTAAACTGACCTCTTCAATGAGAATTTCACTTGGATTAAACTGTGGCCATATGCACCCATCTAACTATGAAAAACCACAAAAAAAAAAAAAAAAAAAAAAAAATAANTAAAAATTAAGATATTGTTGTTTTTTGTTCAATTTGCATAAGAAATAATATCAGGAAAGACATGTTTTGTGGGATTTTATTAGAAAAGACCATTCATGATTCATTGGATCAGACGTTCAATCTATCGAAAATCAGTTCCAAGTTTGTAATGCGCCTTTATGGAAATCTTTTATGTCAATTTTTGTCGAGACAACCTTCCCTAAACTGACCTCTTCAATGAGAATTTCACTTGGATTAAACTGTGGCCATATGCACCCATCTAACTATGAAAAACCACAAAAAAAAAAAAAAAAAAAAAAATTAATAATAATAATAAATCTTACATTGAAAAATCTCTTTTTTTCATTTTGAAATCATTACAATCAGAATCCTGTCAGGATTTTAAAAAATAGATAGTAAATGATAAGATAACAAAAAAGGGGGGCGTGGGTTTGTCTGGACGCCAATTTAATAGACTGGGTGCAGCAATAAGTCTGGCACGAGCTCCCTGAAAACTTGGACGGATAGTATTTTTCGTCCAAGCTGTAAATGCACTTAAAACACCAAGGGCTTAGGCTATAACCTAAATCATTCTATTTGTAAAATGACATATTTTTCCTAAGCCTTTTAATCATTGTAGCTCGTGATAACAGCCAGATAGCAATACAGTTTCCGGAATTTAGCCTTGGTTAGCGACTTGTAAATTATTATTTTTTTATTGCTCTCATTCACTTTACCATTTGGTTTTTAATTAACTTGTAATGGTCTTATTAAAGAACTGGTAATGTTTAATGTCGCATTATTCCAACATAACGAGGTAGAGACATTTGCCCGTACAACAAAATAAAATAAAATAAAATAAAATAAAAATAAAAATAAATAAATAAATAAATAAATAAATAAATAAATAAATAAATAAAAAGTCAATAGGCCTGAATAGCTCCTCCTGAACAGACCAGGGAATTATATCGTAGACTGCGATATGATTCAACAGACCTACACCGTTTTGCAGATTTTTTTTTCAACTTGAATACATGTACATGCGTGTCTTTTAAAATTAAAATATATTACTGTAATTATTGTTAAAATGCCAATGAGCACACTTAAATTGGGCAATGGGTCACTCGGTGGTTATCAAATCCGAAAATAAGCGTCTTGCAAGAACGAATAATTTGATAATTCAGCCCACGCAACGTTCCACTATACTGGCTAACACACCTGCATTCCTAATTTTACCTACAACCTGTACAATGCCTGTTTACGCGGGCGCGTCAACTCAGTCAATTTAGTACATGTACAATGCGAACCCAATCAACTTTATTCAAAAAAAAATTTTTGTCTTGTTTTGCTGAAACGGATAAAAGGAAATGAATCAAATTAGCAATTAAACGCCCATTGTCCCATGGATTCGACGACTAAATTGACCTAATCTGAATGGAATGTGTGAAATAGTTTGAATCACCTTGACGCATGCTCAACGGACACCTGTTTATTTCCGGTGTCTCAAATTCTACAGGTGAGGAAAGGACACCAAAGTTTTGCATTTTTCAACGGATCTGTGTATGTTGCTGTGAGGTTTTTCAAGGCTGAAGACGGCAGTAGAAAAGAAGAATGGCCAGTGATATCGTTGGGATTGTATTCCTGGCTTATTTGGCGACAGGTGTGTATTAATTTAAGGGGAAAGTTTATTTCACTATGCTTGAGATGACTTATTTACAGGCTGGTACCGACTTTGGAATCTTTTTTAGACCTCTCTGTATTTGACATGAATCGAAGAAAGGTTGAAGGAATAGTATGTAACATAAATATTTTGCTTTTACAAAAAATAAATTGTTTAGTGCTTCTTGCAAACAAGGGTAAAATTAAAGTTATGGACCTCTTGACGGTGTTTTACAGTATATTTTCCTCCTTTTAAATATTCCCCATTTCTAATGAAACTAAATGGGGCGAACTAAATGTGCATTACAATCCCCTTTTATTCCGTTTGTGTGTGTGTGTGTGTGTGTGTGTGTGGATGGATGGGTTGGAGGGGGGGGGGGAGTGGGGTTGACGCTGTACAAAATATAGAAGTAGACTGATCCTCTTCTACAAGTACCTCAGTGGTGGTTATTGGTATGGATAGCAACCATTTTTATTATCTGTTTCAGTGTCTGCCCAAACTGATCCCAAGGTTTATTTGAACTTCATGGAACCCTTTAATCGTCCAGAAACTTTGATAACCCATGTGCCTGTTGTCTCCCTAAATTGTACTGTTGAAGACATGCCTAAACAGTCCTCGGTAGGTAAACTAATGTGATGTGATTATTATCATCAGTAATTTAATAATAATGATAATACTAGTAATCACATTAAATTATTTTCTTCTTACAAAGTAACAAAATTTTACAGTACTTTAAATATAAAAAAATGGCAAATGAAAATGGTGTCAGGAAAAAGAAAAGCTCTTTTCTTGTTAAACAGGTGGTGGATATTTTTCTCATGTCAGCTTTATCTTTAAAAAAATGAAATTGAAATTTCATATTTACAATATCGAATTGCATGGCTTTAAAATGTTGGACATATCAAGGTTCTGGTAAGGTGGGACTTTTGATATAGTAGACAGTGGCATATTTTGCTAATTTTCAAAAGACAGGCCCTGAAAAGTTTGTAATTTGCAGGCTGTTCATATTAGATTTATTTCACTTTTTCACTTTTGCTTCTGAACCAGATTTGTTGATCTAATTCAGTATCATATGTGAGGTGCCATACTTGTAATTAAGTTACCTGTAGATGTAATTTTGGCATAAAACTTCTGTTTTTTAAAAAGCTCCTTTTGTTTTAAAGAAATGATAAGTAGAATTACTAAGTAGTCAGCAACCTGCTTGTAGCAAAATACTTTTGATAAGCAAAGCTCAAGCTTTTCACTTTTCCCATTTAGGTCAGTTATGAGAAAATTCAAAATGGCACAAAAGTTCCCATCTCCTTTGATACAACTGTCTACGACAAAACAAAATATCAAATCGAAAAGAAGGAGCCCAGCACCTGGATACTGGATGTTCGGAACATCAAGGAGACAGACGAAGGGGATTATCGCTGCTATATTTATGTCACACAAAAGACACAGATTTTTGCAAGCAAAAGAATGATAGTCTATGGTAAGTTGCACGATTTCCAGTTTCAGTTTGCTCAGAGACAATTATTTTCATTTTAATTCAGCAGGTAATAGGTCATGATGAGGTGGTCTGATATAGTGAAAGTAGAAAGTATTCATAATCTATATATGTTTAAATGGCCTCATTGTGAAACAGGAGTGGACATTCAATCATATATATATATATATATATATATATACATACATACATACATACACACACACACACACACACACACACACACACACACACACACACACACACACACACATACGTATGCACAATTAAAATTAATAAATAAATTTAAAAAATCGAGAGACATGTATCAACCCCGACTCTGAGTTTCAGAAGGTATGCCCGATCGTCAGGAGGTTTTTTTTTTGAAAATGGAGTTTTAGCCGTTTATCTACACAGCGTGAAGGCACTTATGGGGTTGATACATGTCTCTTGTTTTTTTATTTATTTATTAATTTTAATTGGGCATGAATGCTACGGACAGTTGAGCACTGTACCACATGCACGCTTGTTATATATATATATATATATATATATATATATATATATATATATATATATATATATATATATATATATAATTTTTTTTTTACAGATGCTCCTAAAATTCTGAAAATGCAAACCACCCAAGTAGCGCAGGTAGACGAAGACAAGCACACTTCCCTACTGTGTAAAGCATCGGGGTCTCCTGCACCAGAAATTAAATGGGAGAGAGTTGGAGGCGGCATGATGCCAGGTGGTGGAGAAGAGGCAAGTAATCGTTGTTTTTATTTTCACAAGCCTTATTTATCTATACTACTGTCAATGTGAGGCAGAAAAAGATTAGGGAAGTTGAACATTATAGAGTCACTACATTGAATAAGGAGTACTTTAATTAACAGACTAAAACACTGCACTTTAAAGTTAAAAAGCTTCAGACTGAGTGTATAAATTCTGAAACTGTAGAACTGACTGATGTCACTCTCTGTGCCCACTAAAAATGTTGCAAAAGCCTGGGTTTTTGCAAATATAGTTCATCTTCTACCAGAAAACCTGCTGAATTTATTGTGAAACAGATCTTCACAAATGATTGCTTTTAAACGTGGATGCAAATATGACAGCTGCATCATTGTCAAAAAAAAAACAAAAAAACATAAGCGTAAAGGTTCACAGGAAGATGAAGGCATGGTTGCAGATTGGTATAAAATTGGCATTGACACTGGGGATGTTGAACTCTTAATTGGCTTCTTTACAGTATATTGGAGAAAAGTTGGACATAAGAAGTGCCAAGGCAGAAGACATGGGGTTGTTCCGCTGTGAAGCCACCAACAGGGTTGGTGTGGCCACAACTGAAGTACAGCTCATTGTTGATTGTAAGAATCTAACTCACACTTGCACAGCATTAGACAGTCAGATGATTAAGAGCCTTATTTTTTCATTGTAATATATGGCATTTTATCAAATGGTGGCGTTAGTGGCTCACATTTGTTATTATTCCAATACAGATTTTATCAACTGAGAAAATTTTTAATATGGGTAAATTATTTTCAGTTTTATAACAGTAGTTACAAACTGAAGATGAAATTGTTTTGCTTTAAAAGAAAAACACATATATGCAGTTTTTTTAAATCTTTCAAAAGGTTACCTTGCAGCTGTAATGTCAGTTTCAGTCATCATTTTTCAGTTGTTTATTTTCATTTCTGTTATTATTTTTTTTATACAATTCCAGTCACCCCTGTTCTCAGTTCGCCATACCTGAATAGAGAAAATGAACATGTCGCCCTTCAGAAAAAAGGGCACAAAATTTCCATTCTGTGTTTTATCTTGGCCAATCCCAATGTTGAATCTGGAGATGTTGTGTGGTCTTTCAGTAAGTTAAAAGACAGTGGCTCTCAAGATCTAACTTCAGGGTAAGTTGTCCTTTTTTTTCACAAGTGCTGAACATCTTTAAGACTTCTGCTGATACCCCTGATTGGTGTGTGTTGAAAGTTGATTTTGCCAATCAAAGTCTGGTTTACATTATCACACAGAAAATTGCAAGCAACAACACATCTGATAGGTTGTTCTAAATTATGGCAAATTTTTGTGCATTTGGGTGCTGTTGCAGTTTGAATGTAATAAAGTGCAGATGATTATTTTAACTTACAAAGACAAGTCTGACAAGATTTTTTTCCAATTCAAGGTTCAATTAGCTACATACTTTCAATTTGTTGAAATAAACTGGTCACTTCGGNAAAAGGTCAGTGTCAAGTTAGCTCTGAAGCTCAGGGTGGCTTGTAGCAAAATACTTTTGATAGGTAAAGCTCAAGTTTTTCACTTTCCCCATTTAGGTCAGCTATGAGAAAATTCAAAATGGCACCAAAGTTCCCATTTCCTTTGATACAACTGTTTACGACAAAACAA
Organism: Lingula anatina; assembly: GCF_001039355.2. The sequence goes on along the minus strand of NW_019775658.1, from coordinate 126,047 downwards.
AATATCAAATCGAAAAGAAGGAGCCCAGCACCTGGATACTGGATGTTCGGAACATCAAGGAGACAGACGAAGGGGATTATCGCTGCTATATTTATGTCACACAAAAGACACAGATTTTTGCAAGCAAAAGAATGATAGTCTATGGTAAGTTGAATGCTTTCCAGTTTCAGTTTGCTCAGAGACAATTATTTTCATTTTAATTCAGCCGGTAATAGGTCATGATGAGGTGGTCTGATATAGTGAAAGTGGAGAGATGGATGGATGGATGCTGTTCCTTTTTTGAATCTGGGAAATGAAAAGCTCTCAAGTGTGATATGGACATGGGTATAAAATCATGAGTGGTATTCATAATCTATATATATGTTTAAATGGCCTCATTGTGAAACAGGAGTGGAGGTACAATCATGTATATACATACACACACTCACGTATGCACAATTAAAATTAATAAATAAATTAAAAAACGAGAGACATGTATCAACCCCGACTCAGAGTTTTTACGAGTTTCACGGTGTCCGGAACCGCGCAAAATTTAGCTTTGAATCAAATTTAATAAAGGGCTCGAAATACGGACACTGTTACTTTCAGTTTGGATAACGTGTTAATATTACCTTCCAAGTTCGCGGTCAAAATAGTTATGTGTAGATCGCTATGAGGAAATCAAACGCTGACAACAATAACCAGTTTCAATCATTTAATGTTCACTTGTCGCTTGCTCAGGTACATTCTGACGATATGTTGAATATTACACCCTTTAGTTTCTAACCAAGACAAGACAGGCGTCATGAACTTCCTAATCAATGGCTTCTTTATCAGTATAGTCAACAAGTCTACTCTGCCTCTTTAGACTTTACATAAAGTATTACAAGGAGTTACAGACTACAGCAAAAAGTTAGTACGTCAAGTTACTGAAATTACCTGCGAATTAATTTATTTGATGTCTCTGACAACAGGCATACCCAGAAGGTATGCCCAAGCGTCATGAGGTTTTTATTTGAAAATGGTGTTTTAGTCGTGTATCTACACAGCGTGACGGCACTTACGGGGTTGATACATGTCTCTTGTTTTTTTATTTATTTATTAATTTTAATTGGGCATAAATGCTCCGGACAGTTGAGCACTCTGTACCACATGCACGCTTGTTATATATATATAATTTTTTTTTACAGATGCTCCTAAAATTCTGAAAATGCAAACCACCCAAGTAGCGCAGGTAGACGAAGACAAGCACACTTCCCTACTGTGTAAAGCATCGGGGTCTCCAGCACCAGAAATTAAATGGGAGAGAGTTGGAGGCGGCATGATGCCAGGTGGTGGAGAAGAGGCAAGTAATCGTTGTTTTTATTTTCACAAGCCTTATTTATCTATACTACTGTCAATGTGAGGCAGAAAAAGATTAGGGAAGTTGAACATTATAGAGTCACTACATTGAATAAGGAGTGCTTTAATTAACAGACTAAAACACTGCACTTTTAAGTTAAAAAGCTCCAGACTGAGTGTATAAATTCTGAAACTGTGGAACTGACTGATGTCACTCTCTGTGCCCACTAAAAATGTTGCAAAAGCTTGGGTTTTTGCAAATATAGTTCATCTTCTACCAGAAAACCTGCTGAATTTGTTGTGAAACAGATCTTCACAAGTGATTGCTTTCAAACGTGGATGCAAATATGACAGCTGCATCATTGTCAAAAAAATAAAAACTTAAGCGTAAAAGTTCACAGGAAGATGAAGGCATGGTTGCAGATTGGTATACAATTGGCATTGACACTGGGGATGTTGAACTCTTAATTGACTTCTTTACAGTATATTGGAGAAAAGTTGGACATAAGAAGTGCCAAGGCAGAAGACATGGGGTTGTTCCGCTGTGAAGCCACCAACAGGGTTGGTGTGGCCACAACTGAAGTACAGCTCATTGTTGATTGTAAGAATCTAACTCACACTTGCACAGCATTAGACAGTCAGATGATTAAGAGCCTTATTTTTTCATTGTAATATATGGCATTTTATCAAATGGTGCCGTTAGTGGCTCACATTTGTTATTATTCCAATACAGATTTTATCAACTGAGGAAATTTTTAATATGGGTAAATTATTTTCAATTTTATAACAATAGTTACAAACTTAAAATGAAATTGTTTTGCTCTAAAATAAAAACACATGTATGCAGTTTTTTTTAAATCTTTCAAAAGGCTACCTTGCAGCTGTAATGTCAGTTTCAGTCATCATTTTTCAGTTGTTTATTTTCATTTCTGTTATTTTTTTAATATAATTCCAGTCACCCCTGTTCTCAGTTCGCCATACCTGAATAGAGAAAATGAACATGTCGCCCTTCAGAAAAAAGGGCACAAAATTTCCATTCTGTGTTTTATCTTGGCCAATCCCAATGTTGAATCTGGAGATGTTGTGTGGTCTTTCAGTAAGTTAAAAGACAGTGGCTCTCAAGATCTAACTTCAGGGTAAGTTGTCCTTTTTTTTCACAAGTGCTGAACATCTTTAAGACTTCTGCTGATACCCCTGATTGGTGTGTGTTGAAAGTTGAATCTGCCAATCAAAGTCTGGTATACATTATCACACAGAAAATTGCAAGCAACAACACATCTGATAGGTTGTTCTAAATTATGGCAAATTTTTGTGCATTTGGGTGCTGTTGCAGTTTGAATGTAATAAAGTCTGAGAAGATTTTTTTTTTCCAATTCTCGGTTCAATTAGCTACATACTTTCAATTTGTTGAAATAAACTGGTCACTTCTGATATTAATTTCTTTAAATTTGTAATATATGGTTAACATGAATATATTACCATGTAAGAAACCAAATTACTGGACAGTCAATAAATATTTGCCTCGTTTTATTGACTAGCAAGTTAAAAATCCTTGCTTTGCATTGCTTTATATCATAACTAATTTAATTCAGTTAATGACAGTTGATGTAATGGGTTTTAAAGTTTTATGAAGTAATATTTCATTATAATAAATGAAAATCTTACATTCTTTTCTTTTACAGTGATTATCGTTTCTTACAAAGAGCCAACAGTGAAGCCACGGCAAAGTATGTCATTAACAGTGTATCTGCTGATGACTATGGTTATTACACATGCAGTGTTTCAAATAATAAAGGTAGCTCTTCCTTGACCATCAAATTAGAAGGTGAGTAGCTCGGTGAAATGGGGGGTCAAGTGAATAATTTGTGGGCAGATTTTAAAGTACTAACATTAGGAATTAAAATAGATCAAAACCTGATTTTCATAAAGTGGAAGAAAAAAGAAAAGAAGAAAGGTTGTGTAATAAAAGCTTAATGAATGTGATTGTAACACTGAAACCAAACCAAATACTGTATATTGACAAGGTCACATAACATATTAACTACTCTACTCCAGTGGACTATTATGAAATCATCTAGTACTGAAGTGGACCAAATATTAAAATTATTTTTAAAAAAAATTCCCATTGTAAAATTTGCCTATAGTTTAAATTTTAAGACTGGCTTGGCTTGTTTCTGGTTGATTTCAAGCTTTAAAACAAGTCTTGACCCCTGACCTCTATTTATTTCAGAGACAAATACAGCGCAACCTGATCAGATAGCAGGGGCTGTGAGTGGAGCCACAACACTCAGTGGTTTTGTATCAGTGCTTTTGCTGCTATTATTCTGGAGCCTTTCATAGTAGGTAGCATCCTTCGATGAGTGAATGCAGTGAATTTGTCTCATCTGGAATTTTCATTCTTCAAATAGCAATATTTATGATAATAGTGGATGATTATGGTGTTGATGATAATAAAATTTAAAGGAATTCGAACATTATATTACTTTTCATTCAGTATTTTCTGTTAGTGGTTTGACATATATGTTTCATTTTATTTCAGAAAATGAAGATGATGTGATGTGAGAAGCATCTTTAGATGTTTTTTTATATATATATAAAAGACCAAATTTTCAAGCATCACAAGAGTGAGGACTGTAGTGAATGTGAGATAAAAGGACTGTTATTTACTTTTTTTTTTTACATGTAGGGACAGCATACAGGAACTGGCAAAAATTAGATAAATAATTAAAAGAGAAAGGGAAGGATAAAGATGTCCACTTTTCAGTTATCCCCACTAATTTTCTAGTGCTAACCAGTCGTCTCTGCATGACTTTGCCAACTAAAAGTTTGAAACTATTTTTTATAAGCATAAATTTGAGATAAGCTCAACGGTTGTATACTTTCATAACATTTTCAGTTTGAGTGAAGATTGAATATTTTAGCTGGGTAAGCAGTTGTCTTAAGATCCTGGTGTATTCTATATTAGCAAAACTTTACAAAACTAGACAGTCNGATATTAATTTCTTTAAATTTGTAATATATGGTTAACATGAATATATTACCATGTAAGAAACCAAATTACTGGACAGTCAATAAATATTTGCCTCGTTTTATTGACTAGCAAGTTAAAAATCCTTGCTTTGCATTGCTTTATATCATAACTAATTTAATTCAGTTAATGACAGTTGATGTAATGGGTTTTAAAGTTTTATGAAGTAATATTTCATTATAATAAATGAAAATCTTACATTCTTTTCTTTTACAGTGATTATCGTTTCTTACAAAGAGCCAACAGTGAAGCCACGGCAAAGTATGTCATTAACAGTGTATCTGCTGATGACTATGGTTATTACACATGCAGTGTTTCAAATAATAAAGGTAGCTCTTCCTTGACCATCAAATTAGAAGGTGAGTAGCTCGGTGAAATGGGGGGTCAAGTGAATAATTTGTGGGCAGATTTTAAAGTACTAACATTAGGAATTAAAATAGATCAAAACCTGATTTTCATAAAGTGGAAGAAAAAAGAAAAGAAGAAAGGTTGTGTAATAAAAGCTTAATGAATGTGATTGTAACACTGAAACCAAACCAAATACTGTATATTGACAAGGTCACATAACATATTAACTACTCTACTCCAGTGGACTATTATGAAATCATCTAGTACTGAAGTGGACCAAATATTAAAATTATTTTTAAAAAAAATTCCCATTGTAAAATTTGCCTATAGTTTAAATTTTAAGACTGGCTTGGCTTGTTTCTGGTTGATTTCAAGCTTTAAAACAAGTCTTGACCCCTGACCTCTATTTATTTCAGAGACAAATACAGCGCAACCTGATCAGATAGCAGGGGCTGTGAGTGGAGCCACAACACTCAGTGGTTTTGTATCAGTGCTTTTGCTGCTATTATTCTGGAGCCTTTCATAGTAGGTAGCATCCTTCGATGAGTGAATGCAGTGAATTTGTCTCATCTGGAATTTTCATTCTTCAAATAGCAATATTTATGATAATAGTGGATGATTATGGTGTTGATGATAATAAAATTTAAAGGAATTCGAACATTATATTACTTTTCATTCAGTATTTTCTGTTAGTGGTTTGACATATATGTTTCATTTTATTTCAGAAAATGAAGATGATGTGATGTGAGAAGCATCTTTAGATGTTTTTTTATATATATAAAAGACCAAATTTTCAAGCATCACAAGAGTGAGGACTGTAGTGAATGTGAGATAAAAGGACTGTTATTTACTTTTTTTTTTACATGTAGGGACAGCATACAGGAACTGGCAAAAATTAGATAAATAATTAAAAGAGAAAGGGAAGGATAAAGATGTCCACTTTTCAGTTATCCCCACTAATTTTCTAGTGCTAACCAGTCGTCTCTGCATGACTTTGCCAACTAAAAGTTTGAAACTATTTTTTATAAGCATAAATTTGAGATAAGCTCAACGGTTGTATACTTTCATAACATTTTCAGTTTGAGTGAAGATTGAATATTTTAGCTGGGTAAGCAGTTGTCTTAAGATCCTGGTGTATTCTATATTAGCAAAACTTTACAAAACTAGACAGTCCCTTCCTCCTCCACGCTGTGCTTGACATAGCCAATGAACTCATTATAAAAGCAGAAAGCAAATTTGTGGAGGACTTGTGAAAAGCAGTTAAAGCCCTCCTGTTATTGCATGCGAGTCTTCTTAAATTGCATTAGTTCAGTCAGTCTGCCACTGGGTGTAAATGGGCTCCAAGATTTAGTACAAAGACCATCTTGTATGCTGTCCATTACGCAGCTGCTACTCCATACCAGGACATCCTTTTCCATGTAAATATAAATCGCAATGTATATATATATACTGACAGTCAATGAAAACGCATCAGAAAACTTTCTTGTACACTTTTACCGAGAATCGATTCCAACCATATACAAACCGAGTACAAATGCATTTGTTTGGTCATAAGAGAGTGGGCTGACCACTATTTCATATTTCACACGAAAACTGTTATTTTCCTTATGTACCTAAGGAACTTGAAATAATATTTGATAAATAAAAGATGCGTTTTCATTGACTGTCAGTATGTATATATATATATATTACCACTTTGGAATTTTTTACAAAATTCTCACTGGACTTGGACTGGGTGCTTATAGAGGTTTGATGAACGCATTGATTTATAGTTTTTTGATTTGGTTTTGGCATGTCATTGAAATCATATGATGCTTGTCCCAAGTTCACTTTGTAATGGTTAACTATTTTATGATGCTAGTTAATCTTTTATGGAAGGGGAACTAGCTATAAAAGAAAATTTTGATTATTACTTTTGCCTGTGACAACAAGCTCATAAATCCTTTAATCTCTTCGTGTCATACTGATATCATCAGTTTAAGGTTCATGTAGACAGAAGCATGTCTGCCCAGAAAAAAAAATGTACATATTAATTTTTAGACTGCATAGCAATGGTATACATATTTTACAGTTTTTTATAGAAAAATTATACATGAACAAGTAAAAATAATGTTGCTACGTATTCACTGTACATAAAGTATTATGTATCTTTATACTCGAATGTCTACATCTAGAGAATGTATATTTTTACAATCAAAGAAATTTAAAATTAATGGCGTTAGTTAGCTTTTAACTGTTAGTGACTATTTACACTTTTTTAAAAAGTAAGAAACTTCCTCAGGTAAAAGTCGTAAACTTTGAATTTTAGTTTGATGACTGGTAACCTTGGAAACTCCAGCGCATAACTCAATTCAAACTAGGACTTGATTATTGCTTTTAGCTAGATGCTTTATCCATAGCCATTTATTGTGGAGGAGGTTTATTGCTACCAATTTTTCTTTTTGATTGCTGAAATGCCTATTAAGTGATTTGGGCTAGGTTTAGCCAAGTCGGAGAAACTTGTAAGGTGGCCCTCAAGAGCATTTTGGCGTGTAGCCATGATGCAGTTCAAAATGCATTTTCTTGAATCATCGTAAGGATAGTTATTCACCCGTGTTATGGGAATCTTTGAGGATTTTGTCACAAGTTCTATTGTAAAATAAAAGACAGCAGACAGAGGCATGGTATTTTTTAAGAATAGATCTTTTAGCACTCTGTAGTTAATAATGTATGGTTTAACATGGATTCAGAAATAAAATGATTCATATGTAAGATAAAAACATTTTTTTCCATTTAGGAATAAGCTAAAAGTAGCAGCATACTTTTTTTTTTTTTTTTTGCAATTTTTGAGTGTAAAAAGTCTAACTTTATAAGTTCAAAACCATTTATTATAAAAAGGTTTACAGTACATAAAGCAGATATCAAATGTCTCGATAAAGCAATGAGGTTCACTTCAACCTATAACAAGGCGTTTTCTAAAATGCAATGTAAGTTAGTTACCAATAAATCATACAAGGGAACAATTGAAAAGGAAATTAATGGCCACTTACAACCTTACACATATAAAATATAAATGGCATGTTTTGAAGGCAGATTGTTTTTTTATCTAGACAGCAAAGCTGGCAAATGTACAGACACTTAATATCATTAAGCAAAACATTGCCAAGATACATGGAAGAAATGAAGAGCTTCAGTTTTAAAAAAATTATCACGTCAATTTTAAAAAGGAACCTGCCTTTTTACTGAACAACAGATGTGTCAGACGGCAATGACAGATAAAGATCAAAATATATACAGACATAGTGTGTCTGTATAATAATTTTAACTGCTTACTCAACTAGATTTTAACTCCCTTCTCTCCCCTGTAAGTGGAAAAAACCTCATTCCTCTATAGACTGCAAACATAGATGATAAGCATAAAACAGTTAAACAGCTTCAATCAAAACTACAGTGTATACCCTCACAGAGAGTATGTCACAGCTGCATACATCATCTAGGCGACAAGAACAAGAAACTGAGCAAATCTTTGACGGAAATAAGGAGAACAGGTTCTGCTTGAGAGTGCACGCGAGACCCATTTGGTAATGCATCAACTTATGCCATACATACAGGGATTAAAACTGTGTAATAAAGACGAAGTAAAAAATTAACAATAATAATTATATAAAACGTTTTAAAGATAAAATGTAAACAAAAAAAATACACAAAATAACCTCTACCAGGCTTTAAGACTGCAGTCTGCCCTTGAGAACAAGTACTACTTTTACTGCAAGTAATAGTAGTAGTAGAAAAATTTATCTATCTATCCATGTCATGGCATTTGAAGTGTTTCTAAAATCATTGACATTAAGTCCATCTTTTCAAACATGAAGCACAATACCACCACAAAGCTGCACATCTTCGTAAAATAAATAAATAAAATAAAAATAAAAAACCTTTAACTCAAGTTAACTACAATAGAATAACAAAAAATAGAAGAACAAAAAAAAGTTTGAATTTAATATGTTACCACAAGCCTTGAGTGAACGTAATAATTACTTTTTCCTATACACTTAAGTAACAAGCTTACTTTTAGCATGCTTATTGCAAAACAAATCACTTTACAAAAAAAAGTGAAACAAGATCTTGAAATATATTTAAAAATAACTTCAAAGTCATGACTAAAAACACTTCAAGGAGCAATATCAAGCTAAATCACAAGATAAAAAGACAAAAATTTATCATGAACTTCATTTTGGCTATGTTAGAACAGATAACATCTTCTAACTTAAAGTGAATGCAAATTAACCAAAATTTGAAAAAAATGTTGCACAGGGACAGCAGACAAGTGGAAAACATCAGCTTGTGTGCAAATTAACAAAGATCTTGCTCAGCCCATATATTATCTACATGAAAAGCATAGCACCAGCACCTTTCAGGGCAGGTTATTTTTTATAATGAAGTTACATAACCACACTTTTAAAACCTGGGCTAAGTTCCTGTCATTTCTACTTTTATTAAGAAGTGATTTTCAGAGCTTAATGAAATATAAAACAGAAAGGAGATGAACAAACATTATGAGGGGAAAATGGCTAGGATTCGGCCTTCTTTCTCAAACAAAATACTAAAATTATTATGATGCCATATGTACTGCTGCAGTCATGCTATTAATTTACAATTAAGGAAGATGTACACAATATACACTTTGTGGGTAAACTTCCTTTCACTGATCAAGTGCTTAAGATGCTACTGAGTCATATATACTGCTGCAGTAATACCATCAATTAAAAAAACTATTTGAGAAATCTACATTAGGCAACAAAACGCTGATCACTTAGACAATGCATAAGCTTCTAGATGAACCAATTTGTCATCCTTACAACCACATTTTCTGCAGTACAAAAATTACAATATAATCAAACTGAAAAAATGTTAATTTTGTGTACTAAATTCATCAAAACCACAACAAAAACAAAACAAGGCATGGGAAGTCACAGTACCATAATACATACATAAACTAAATATGCAAAAACCTAATGATTCTACTAAACCTGCTATAGCTAATGCTGAACTTCAACTGTGCAAGGGGCCTGCAGTAAAGCCTTTTCCACCTTTCCTAAATTGACCATTCTTATAAATAGAGTAACAAGTTAGTTTAATCATTAAATCTCTTTGCTGAAATGGTTCTTCAGCAACAGAGCTGATAATTCTGATCAACTGACTCCTGTAAGTTATCCCCCCTCAAAAAAATAAAATAGAATAAAATAAATAAATAAAATAATAACAGACTTAAGACATCAACTAAGTATTTAAAATAATAAATAAATAAATGCAGAGAAAAAATTTAATGAATATCAGATTTTACAGTGTGCGAGGATTAAAAAAATGGATCTCCCATTGCAGGATACACAATCAGTGTTAAGTTTTGATGGTGAAGATATTCATTTCTACATTAACATACTTTCCCCAAGAATATGCAGTTTATCTTTAGTGCAGCAAAGTTTTTGTATTTATCTAAAAGGTTATGTAATGTTGCTTAGCAACTGATACAAAGGCCATAAGTTATGAGAACAATAGCGTTGCTAGGGTGACAGTCACTATGGTGATGGAAATGGAGGCAATTTTCGAAGAAGCCACATCTCTTACTTTTCCAGGCTCCTTGGGGGTGGCTGAAATAATAATAATTATAATAATAATGACAATCATATTATGTGATAACAATAGAACTATCTAGTTTGATATTATTCCAAAATGTACCCAGATTTTTTCTTTTAAATTTATGCAACCATCTGATGAAATAAGAAAATAATTAATAAAAAATATCTTCCCTTAATTATTAACATGTAAAATAATTGGCATCAATGATATATTTATTTAGCTTCAGCTGGCAGAAAAATATATGAGAATAATTTGTTGAGCAATTTTTTTTTCTTTTGATTAACACTGTAACATCTGATATGCCATAAAGGCCTTCAATGGTCAAAATAGCTTATTTCCCCTGCTTCAACCTGTATTATATGAAAAAACCAGTGGATAAGGGGAAAAAAATCTAATGTGTAAAACTGCCATATTATGAGTAGGAAGCAAGTATTTTGCACTGGGACTATAAGAAAGGTTTAAAAAGGGGCATGTCTTTTATAAGCTGGGGTAAGGCATTCAATTTTCACTGCCAGCAGTAAGAAGTATACATCTATCAGAAGCTCTGAGAGAAAACGGCTCAAAGATGCAGAGAATCATCAGAGGTATAAAAGCGTACCATCCCAACATAAACAGACTGGCATCTGTAAGTTTCAGAATAAATAAATCACAATAAAATTTGAATGAAAATGAAAAACATTATTGATACAAAATTACTATGTTAAGCACATATTTTCAGATTTGTGACAAGAATGACATGCTTTTTATTAAGAATGAAAAGAGCTTCAAAGGAAAAATAACACCAGAAAGCTGAAACTGCATAAGATTTTGTTTCTGAAGCTGAAAGTTTAAGCATACTGAAAGCCCTTTATTTTTCATGTTAAAAATGTCTACTGATACTCCTCACCTGAACTATATAAAATATATTGGTTATAAAAGAATGAAATCCCCTGAAGTCAGGAAAATCCCCAGACAAATCACATCCCTGAAGTCTAGCCCTTCCCTCTACAACATATTTTACCAACTCAATTTCAAAATAAGAAATATCAGTGACACCTTTGTATGTGGTTATACACAAAAAGCAAAGCATTAAAAATACTATTCAATAAAACCTGTAGTATTTTGTATGTCCTCAGTACTGGAAAACCCATCTGAAATCAACACAATTGAGATTCATCAGATCAGACAGGTAACTTTGCTGGAAAAAAAGAAAAATTTAAAAACAAGCCATACAAATTCACACTCATCCTTACAGCTATGTGAAAATGCAATGATAAAACTGAAGCCCCATTCTCCTGGTGACATGTAACTTCAACAACGGTTCTGTCTTGTTATGATTTCATCTACCAAGCAATTTGAGGTTAAAATGTGGACCCTTTGATGAGTCTTGATAATTCTCCCAGGCATTAAAAACCAGCTCTCCAGATTTCTAAGAGGTATCTAGGACCCCAACCAAAAAAGAAGAGTTCTAACCCCTCAAAGAGTTTCCACATGTATTAAGGTTAATGTACAATGGTTTTCAACACAGATGAAATCATAAAATTTGGAAACAGTTGTGACGGACAGTGAGCATCAACAACCATGCTAACATCATAAACCTATAAAATGCACCAATAATGCCCTTCATGCACACAAAACCTTTGGATGGTCCTGTCATGCACTTACAAGTCAAGGGTACCATAGTGGTGCCCTCTGGTGTCATCTTAGTGGCTCCACCTGGTGTACTAGCCCCTGGCTCACTAGCTGTTGAGTTGGGTTCTAAGAAATTTAATTTTAAAATCAACATGCTTGAATTAGGTAATATATATTTTGCAGTATAGACATGCATTCTATCAGTTGTTTTCACATTATTACACGCCTAACACAATATTAGTTCTGTTATTAATCTAAACCAAGTGACCCAAACATATTTTGAAGGTTATGCGTCTAAATATTTACTACCATTTCTGTTAATAAATGATTGCTTTCAAACATATCACACACATAAAAGAAAACAAATAGTTGTCTAATTAAAATGTCAGCAAAAACCAAGTTGCATTGGATCAATTTCTCCTCTGTGTGATGCTTGGACTTTTAGCTGCTGGCATGGTGTCTCATACATGTATCAGACTTAGACAGGGTTCCCATACCTACAGTGATCTAACAGGATCGATCCCTATCCGAGGGGTTTCTTAAATTGCTTTCAGCTTAAGAGGCTTACTGAAGCGGCTAAACGATAATGAATTACCCCCTAGCAGCTTCAGTAAGTTCACTGCAATTTATCGAGAATCCCCTCGGAGATTGATCGACAGTTAGTACGAGAGGGTCTGGGAATGGTCCCTTAAAGCCACTTTTAGATCCTATTTCATTTATGTTGAAGAAATATAGGTCTCAAAATGTAAATTAAGGTGTATAGTGTCAGAGAAAAAAACAGGAGTAGTTTACTTCTTGGGGCTTGTTCCCCAAAATGTAAGAAAATACTTAAAGACTAATAGTAGTTATTATTCAATGGACTAATACAGACTTCATTGTTCTGGACATGAAGGCACATGTATTTGGTCTTAAAATTGAAAAAAAAAAAAAAAATTGATTCTCTTGTAAAACAGGCCCCAGGCTAGATGCTCTCCAGCACATATTGTCTGCTAAATGTCTAGAGAATAATCTGGGCTCACAAGGTAAGTTTTGTTTAAAAAAAAGTCAAACATAACTGAAAACACTTCTCAAAATCATAACTGATATCCAATTTCAAACAAACTGGCATTTGCTAAAAATACAATGTCCCAGTTTTATTGTATGCACTTACTTGAGGATAATGAAAATTACAATAATATCTTCCAATTCCCAAGTCATCAACTTGGTGGAAAACCAGTTATTTAACTGAAAAATATGCTAGTGTGATCTAAATTGGAAGTCCTCACCTTCTAACTTTGTCACTGGTATTATTTCCTCGCCCATGTTTGTTGTGTTAGCTACTTCAGCAAACTCTACAAGTTACAGGTTAGAAGAAAGAAAGAAAGAATAGACAGAACCTAAAAAGAAACCTCCAATCTTTTGTTTAAAAACATTATCTGGTTGCTACTTTATACCAAAATTTTCAACAAAAAAAAATTGATTTTTTAACAGTAGTACTATTTTGTTTTCATAACTTAAAAGAGACTTTAACTACCCTCCATCAACTTAATAACAATAGCAACTTAAGCCAAGACAAAACACGAGATCATATTTTATTGGACAATTTCCCATGTAATCACTCAATCTATTTTATTCATACTTCTCAGAATTCACAAATAATAAGTTCTATAACTTTTCAGTTGATTAACTTTGTGCCATCTTGGCTGGTGCATTTCTCTTCTTTTTCTTAGAAGAAAAAATTCTTCCATTTTAAAGGACACGCTGTACGCAACTGTTCACGTAACACATTGCCTACCAGACAAATCTTAAACAATTTCATGGAGGTTAAGAAAGTTGTTCACAGAGAAATTAGTTCCAACTAAACTTTGGAAAATACAAACTAAGACAAAGGTAAATGAGAGTATTAACACTAAACAAAGACAACTATTTCTTTATTTTTCCTAATTTTTAAAATAAAAATCATGCAATTAGTAACAGTAGAAGATGAACAAAAAATGATATTTAAGGATTGTTTAGAACAAAACTATCTTTATAACAAAGAAGACATTTTTGTTCATTATACATCCTGAATTAATTTTTACAATCTACCTGACAGGCAAAGGGTGATTCTTCTAAAAGGCATGGCCCCTTTTACCCTTCTTTAAAGGATGATTCTTAAAAAACCCAGACCTAGATCCAAGGGTCTGTTTCAATGTATTAATTGCAAGACACATCAGGATAGGGCATTATACACATAGGGTTATAACAGTTACATATGATGATTTTGTTCATCTCAAATCTGACCTTAGGAAAAAAGGAATTTTGATCCATTTTAGATGTATGAAAAGAGGCTGATATTAGAAAAGGAAAGTGTAAAAAACAGGAGCATTTTCATCTAATTATTGCCCTAATTGCCTTTTCAGATTATAGAAGTAGACCTCAAAATGCTTTAATCAGTGTTCCAGTTACTTCAGACTGGCATATGTGTTTCATTGTTATCAGTTTAGAATATAACCACTTTTCTGTAAGAATATACCAGTTTTATCTATGTTTTCAAAGTAAATTAATAAAATAAAAGATACTTTTCTACCCTTACATGCTCATGTTTCTGAAATGGACAATTCTTCCTGTGAGTAAGAGAGTCCCTACCTTTTACATAAACTAAAGTGGGTACGGTGTCTCCCTCTGCCTCTCCAGATGAGATCTCTGGTAAAGTCATATTATCTATCTCCCCTGATGCTAAGAGAGTATTTAAGAAAACATGCTACAGAGTTACAGGAAAGAGAGGGACACATGAAGAATAAACTAAACAAAAATATAGAAAAACAGAAAAGAAATCAACTACAGAATACAGAATAAAAGCTAAGAGTGAAATGATACATAAAAGTGTTATATTATACCCCAAAAGGAGATAAGGTCAAGAAGAAAAATTTGATCTGAAGTTGAGATGGAAAACTACTGATAAAGCAAACCACCTACCTTCAACCTCTCCCGAGCCCCACAGTTCATATTCCCAGCTACTTTGGACAGTAATGTTAGTACTATTACTATACACTAAAGAAAACATGTCAAGACAGAAGATTTCAGAAATCTGGAGAGATAGTGAAGAAATCACACAAGATAACAGCTGAAAGAAAAGATAGGCAGAAGTAATTACTGTTACAGTAGTTGTGTTGGGGTTTGACCTCTTATTCCTGGATGCTATGGTTTTCTCTACTGAAAACAGCACACCCTAAAAATTCCCATTATAAAAATTTGAAACAACAACAATGCTGTGTCATTTCTCAGTCGTTAGTGACTGTAGTGCCTCCTCTGTGTGAGATCTGTATATAACTAATGCTGACTCCACAACGAAAAGACAGGAGAATAAAGGAGTTGGGGACTGAAGAAGGAAAACTGTATATAAATACCAAGCCATGCTACCTCTATCAAGTAATCATTTATCTACTCATCTTTAGTATTTAGCATCATATGTTACAAAAACATGCAATTATTTCTACAACTAAGTCACTTCTACAACTACTACTTTTCATAAAGGCTTCTCTATCATAAGAACACACTCAATTCAAATGCTAGCCAATTATACTTACGGTTGGTGTCCTCCTTCCCCGAGCCGCTTCCCTGTAACATCTCTGTTGTTGTAGTTGGTGGTGGCATTGTTGTTGTCGTTGTTGTTGACATTGTGGTTGAAGGACGGACTTTGCCAGCTGTGAATCAAAGTAATTTTTGAGAAGGTTGAAACACACAGAAGTAATTATAATTATACCTAACAGAGTTATGACCAAGAAAGTATTTCCCTCCCTTCTTTCAATAGTGTGTCCTCTGATTTTGTGTACAACATCCCATTTTGACCTCGACTTCGTATCCTGTTAATTAAAATATAAGGACTACAAACCTTTCTGTGTACATACGTGTGCATGCTTCTGCATTTGACTGTGCATGCAAATGACTGCAATTTTTAAACCTTCAAACCCCTTTGCGTGTGTGCGTGTGAGAGAGAGAGAAAAAGAGAGAGAGGGTGCAGAATGCTCATGCTCCCATATCAGACTGTCTTCAACTGGCTACAACATCCTTGTATACCTTCTGCTGTTTTAAAAGTAAATTCCACAACTCCACTTTCCCCGAACTTATTCCTGGCTACCAGTTCCACCTGGTACACCATCAGGGGCTCTAAACCCTCCAGGGTGAAGGACTGCTGCTGCTCAATGGAGCCCTCTTCAGACTTGGCAGGGATGGAGCTATTCACCCAGGGGCCTGCCTCTGTACCATTTACCTGGAAAGGAAAAATACAATAAAAGAATGGTCAGACACACACACACTTAACTAATTCAATCAAAATAGTCTGCAAAACGTGTACATGTACTGCAGTAACAATTAATACAGTATCTTATACAGTTCGGATGACAGGTGGTTGTGGTGATCCACAGGAGGCACACTGTGGGCAGGGAGACATACTGATAGAATTTGAATGAAAGATAAATTGGTAGTTTATCATTCAAAATGAGAACACTAGGTCTGTTATACAAATAAATAACACATTACTTATGTTTTATTTGACAGATGGTCAAATCAAATTAAGTTGCTTAAAATCTCACTATCATCATTTATATCTAAAGGATATAAATATACATTCATTTTACAAATAAACAAATTCAAAGTACTCTTTGTAAATCTTCACTGTTATGCAAATAAAAAAGTTTTCATTGTACATCTGAAAAAAGTGGCTTTAAACTTACTGTCCTAAGTTTGAGTTTATATTCAATAGTTGGTTCATATTCTTTTATAGTCCATGTCAATGTAAACTCATTAGAGAAGGGACCCTCTGGGTTACTGGTAATAGTCACATTCTCTGGTTCTCCTGAATATAAGTATTGAGACTATAAGTTACTATAAGTAACTGGCTCGCGCTGCCAGTAATTACGCAGCGGGATATTCAGGGCACAGACCGTGATCATAAGACATACCGCGAATAGAAAATAGAATTTAGAAAATAGACATTCCATGTGAACGAAGCCTTAATCTGTCATGAATTCAATGAAAAAGAAAACTGTCTAAAATAATAAAATGTTTTCATTAAGGCTCAAATTCCTCGAGCAATTGGACCATGTCTAACACTATGACAGCCCTTAAATTGCCATATTGAAAACTTGACTTCTAAACTGTCTTATCCAAAATTCAACATTTGAGGAATTTCCATATGTTATAAGCATTTAAAATTAAACGCCCTTAACAATGTTTCTTTTCTTTTCATTAAAAGTCTGTACATTATAAAGCACAAAATACTATTTCTTCCCCACAAACCTGTCACAATTACAATTGCCTCAGCCTCTCCCAAAGCATTCTTGGCTGTACACTTGTACTCCCCAAGATCTGTTCCCCTCAGAGACTCCACTCGAAGTGTGGACAGGTACTGCTGGTTAACATTAGCTGTGTCTACTTGAAAATGGGTGGGAATGCTTTCACCATGGAGGTGCCATTTTATTTCTGTAAAATTATATGATGCTGGGTCTCAAAAACATACTCTGATTATCCATATTCAAAATCGTCCCCACGTTTTTAAAATTTTCACGATAGTAATCTTCCTTATGTAAAACACGATTTTTGATATAGCCCCATCTCACTATTGGAAATTTCAAATCATCTGCTGTAGATATCGTTGTATTGGTGAAAACAACTAACCAGTTCTGTTTGAATATGGAGAAAAAAATGCCATAGTAATCTTCAACTGATATTTATTTGCTTAGTTGAAATGACTCTTTAAACAAAGAGCTAGAATCTTAATATCATATCATATCAGAGTAAAAGAGGTCATAGTGTTGTTCACTCACCTGGCACAGGTGACCCTTTGGTTCCACACTGCAGAAGCAGGGGTCTCGTTGTCCCTGTGTGCACCTGAGACTTGTTGATAAACACTATCTCTGGTGGAACTGTAAAAGATATAGACATAAAAATGCACATAGAAAGGCCACTCTACTACTAATTATAATACTACGGCGGCTTCAGCCGGGCCCTGAAATGGATCATCTGCAATTTCTTTTTCTATTTCAATAATGACAAAATTATATACCCCAACAAAGGGCCGGTGAATAAGGATGTTATACTTGGATCAATGCAGCAGCATGAGTATGCTAACAATTTTCAATGACAGAAGAGTGTATAAACATGTAGCTTGCACTACTAGGCAAATTGAAATATTAAAAGTCAATTCAGAATAACTTGTACTGGACATATAGCAATCTTTAAGGACAGTGCAGAATAGTTCACACTGGACAGGCCTGTAGGGAGGGGGAGAGGGTTCAAAAGAACTGCCCTTTTGGCCTGAAATGGTCCACTATGAATCAAAAGTTGATCCAGGTTGTCTCAAGTTGGGTCTACTACGGAAGTAAAAAAGGTCCACTTTTTCAAGAAAAGATGCACCTTTTCAACATGTTGGCTACAGGCCTGTTGGGCATTAATAATTTTAAGGACAGTTCAGATTAGAACTTACACTGGACATTGACAATAACAGTCTTAACAGCTGGGAAACCGACACCATTGGCTGCAGTACACTCATAGCTGCCACTGTCAGTCTCCGTAGCCTCGTCTATGGTCAGTATCTGTCCATCCTGACTAAATATCACATGGGATGGAATGGTGGTACCCTTAAATATAGAAGATGGGGATATATCGAGTATTTAGTATTGGGTTATAGATTCCTAAAAGCTTAATATCTGTCAATAAATGTGAAATTCATAATGAGTGATAGGGTACTGTTAAAGAAATGGGAGAACAGGGACAAAGAATGCTAAAGATCAAAAAGTGAAAAGGAGAACTCTCCTCCTTAATTAAACTACCTTTTAACATCTCACAAAAAACCTTGAATGAAAGATTAATACAGGATTACACTGCATATGACAAACCCTGTTTAAGAACTCTCCAACACAATAGGCAAGTTTTATAGTCCTCAACTTCTCAAAGTGTATCAATACAAATTGTATANAAATCAGCACACCCTAAAAATTCCCATTATAAAAATTTGAAACAACAACAATGTTGTGTCATTTCTCAGTCGTAAGTGACTGTAGTGCCTCCTCTGTGTGAGATCTGTATATAACTAATGCTGACTCCACAACGAAAAGACAGGAGAATAAAGGAGTTGGGGACTAAAGAAGGAAAATTGTACATAAATACCAAGCCATGCTACCACTATCAAGTAATCATTTATCTACTCATCTTTAGTATTTAGCATCATATGTTACAAAAACATGCAATTATTTCTACAACTAAGTCATTTCTACAACTACTACTTTTCATAAAGGCTACTCTATCATAAGAACACACTCAATTCAAATGCTAGCCAATTATACTTACGGTTGGTGTCCTCCTTCCCCGAGCCGCTTCCTTGTAACATCTCTGTTGTTGTAGTTGGTGGTGGCATTGTTGTTGTCGTTGTTGTTGACATTGTGGTTGAAGGACGGACTTTGCCAGCTGTGAATCAAAGTAATTTTTGAGAAGGTTGAAACACACAGAAGTAATTATAATTATACCTAACAGAGTTATGACCAAGAAAGTATTTCCCTCCCTTCTTTCAATTGTGTGTCCTTTGATTTTGTGTACAACATCCCATTTTGACCTCGACTTCGTATCCTGTTAATTAAAATATAAGGACTACAAACCTTTCTGTGTACATATGTGTGCATGCAACTGCATTTGACTGTGCATGCAAATTACTGCAATTTTTAGGCCTTCAAACCCCTGTGTGTGTGTGTGTGTGTGTGTGTGTGTGTGTGTGTGTGTGTGAGAGAGAGAGAGAGTGAGAGAATGAGAGAGAGAAAAAGAGAGAGAGTGCAGAATGCTCATGCTCCCATATCAGACCGACTTCAACTGGCTACAACATCCTTACATACCTTCTGCTGTTTTAAAAGTAAATTCCACAACTCCACTTTCCCCGAACTTATTCCTGGCTACCAGTTCCACCTGGTACACCATCAGGGGCTCTAAACCCTCCAGGGTGAAGGACTGCTGCTGCTCAATGGAGCCCTCTTCAGACTTGGCAGGGATGGAGCTATTCACCCAGGGGCCTGCCTCTGTACCATTTACCTGGAAAGGAAAAATACAATAAAAGAATGGTCAGACACACACACACTTAACTAATTCAATCAAAATAGTCTGCAAAACGTGTACATGTACTGCAGTAACATTTAATACAGTATCTTATACAGTTCGGATGACAGGTGGTTGTGGTGATCCACAGGAGGCACACTGTGGGCAGGGAGACATACTGATAGAATTTGAATGAAAGATAAAATTGGTAGTATATCATTCAAAATGAGAACACTAGGTCTGTTATACAAATAAATAACACATTACTTATGTTTTATTTGACAGACTGTCAAATCAAATTAAGTTGCTTGAAATCTCAATATCATCATAAATATCTAAAGGAAATAAATATACATTCATTTTACAAATAAACAAAATCAAAGCACTCTTTGTAAATCTTCACTGTTATGCAAATAAAAAAGTTTTCATTGTACATCTGAAAAAAGTGGCTTTAAACTTACTGTCCTAAGTTTGAGTTTATATTCAATAGTTGGTTCATATTCTTTTATAGTCCATGTCAATGTAAACTCATTAGAGAAGGGACCCTCTGGGTTACTGGTAATGGTCACATTCTCTGGTTCTCCTGAATATAAGTATTGAGATGCTTAATCTGTCATGAATCCAATGAAAAAGAAAACTGTCTAAAATAATAAAATGTTTTCATTAAGGCTCAAATTCCTTGAGCAATTGGACAATGTCTAACACTATGACAGCCCTCAAATTGCCATATTGAAAACTTGACTTCTAAACTGTCTTATCCAAAATTCAACATTTGAAGAATTTCCATATGTTATAAGCATTTAAAATTAAACGCCCTTAACAATGTTTCTTTTCTTTTCATTAAAAGTCAGTACATTATAAAGCACAATATACTATTTCTTCCCCACAAACCTGTCACAATTACAATTGCCTCAGCCTCTCCCAAGGCATTCTTGGCTGTACACTTGTACTCCCCGAGATCTGTTCCCCGCAGAGACTCCACTCGAAGTGTGGACAGGTACTGCTGGTTAACATTAGCTGTGTCTACTTGAAAATGGGTGGGAATGCTTTCACCATGGAGGTGCCATTTTATTTCTGTAAAATTATATGATGCTGGGTCTCAAAAACATACTCTGATTATCCATTTTCAAAATCGTCCCCATGTTTTTAAAATTTTCATGATAGTAATCTTCCTTATGTAAAACACGATTTTTGATATAGCCCCATCTCAATATGGGAAATTTCAAATCATCTGCTGTAGATATCGTTGTAATGGTGAAAACAACTAACCAGTTCTGTTTGAATATGGAGAAAAAAATTCCATAGTAATCCTCAACTGATATTTATTTGCTTAGTTGAAATGACTCTTTAAACAAAGAGCTAGAATCTTCATATCATATCAGAGTGGAAGAGGTCATAGTGTTGTTCACTCACCTGGCACAGGTGACCCTTTGGTTCCACACTGCAGAAGCAGGGGTCTCGTTGTCCCTGTGTGCACCTGAGACTTGTTGATAAACACTATCTCTGGTGGAACTGTAAAAGATATAGACATAAAAATGCACATAGAAAGGCCACTCTACTACTAATTATAATACTAGGGCGGCTTCAGACGGGCCCTGAAATGGATCATCTGCAATTTCTTTTTCTATTTCAATAATGACAAAATTATATACCCCAACAAAGGCCGGTGAATAAGGATGTTATACTTGGATCAATGCAGCAGCATGAGTATGGTAACAATTTTCAATGACAGAAGTGCATATACATGTAGCTTAAACTACTAGGCAAACTGAAATATTAAAAGTCAATTCAGAATAACTTGTACTGGACATATAGTAATCTTTAAGGACAGTGCAGAATAGTTCACACTGGACAGGCCTGTAGGGAGGGGGAGAGGGTTCAAAAGAACTGCCCTTTTGGCCTGAAATGGTCCACTATGAATCAAAAGTTGATCCAGGTTGTCTCAAGTTGGGTCTACTACGGAAGTAAAAAAGTTCCACTTTTTCAAGAAAAGATGCCCCTTTCAAACTGTTGGCTACAGGCCTGTTGGGCATTAATAATTTTAAGGACAGTTCATATTCAAACTTACACTGGACATTGACAATGACAGTCTTAACAGCTGGGAAACCGACACCATTGGCTGCAGTACACTCATAGCTGCCACTGTCAGTCTCCGTTGCCTCTTCTATGGTCAGTATCTGTCCATCCTGACTAAATATCACATGGGATGGAATGGTGGTACCCTTAAATATAGAAGACGGGGATATATAGAGTATTTACTATTGGGTTAAAGATTCCTTAAAGGTTAATATCTGTCAATTATGTGTAGTTCATAATGAGTGATAGAGTACTGTTAAAGAAACGGGAGAACAGGGACAAAGAATGCTAAAGATCAATAAGTGAAAAGGAGAACTCTACTCCTTAATTAAAGTCCCTTTAAACATCTCACAAAAAACCAAGAATGAAAGATTACTACCAGATTACACTGCATATGACAAACCCTGTTTAAGGACTCTCCAACACAATAGGTAAGTTTTATGGTCCTCAACATCTCAAAGTGTATCAATACAAATTGTATAATGATATACCGCTTGATAATCTGATTGCATTCAGCAAGTGTCCCAGGGAGATGGATCATTCTACATAGAACAAACAAGGCAGCAAAGCTGTCAAATGTACAGACAAAAAGCAGACAATAACAATGCACAAAACAGGCTACTGTCAATTCTGATGCAAAAGTACATTATGTGTAACTGCAAATTCAACATCAAATTTTAATTATGCTCAACAGGTAATACCAATGTAAGTGAAATGTGTAACAAGCATAAGGCTTCAGGCCCATGGGAGTTTAAGTTCACACTTTGAAAATGCCAGAATGAAGAAATTGAAAATTTCACACAAAATTGCATAAATTCAATAATAAATGATAACCCAATTGAGCTGGCTTTCTAATTTGAACTGCATGCCAATCCTACAAATCATACTTGTAAGTTGAAAATAATAATAAGTAACATAGTTTTCTTTTCATAATGTTTGTAGTAGCAGTGCAAAAAGATTTTTGTCAATTTTGATGTAACATTACATAATAAATTACAGAATAATTATCACCAATTTTTGATTATTGACTATAAATAGCATGGACATGTAGAAAATTTGATTACCATT
>NW_019775658.1:81758-102860 GCF_001039355.2 Lingula anatina | reverse complement strand
GAATTTTCAAAAATTTTGACAAGGGTGCATTTCAACGAGCGTCACGCCCAGGTCAATGCACCGACTGAGACAAAAAAACCTGGGGGTTCAAGTTGAGGTTATGTGTGACCTAAATCCAAGAGATGGGGACAGGGGTCCTTGCGGTCTAGGAGGAGAAGCGGTAACGGTGACTTGTATCCGGCGCCAGTACGCGGAGCCGCATGAGCCGGCGGAGCCGCAGGAGCCGGCGGAGCCGCATGAGCCGGCGGAGCCGTACGAGACGGGTTGGGACTAAAACCATGTGTACCGCCAGCGCTAACGCTGGTGGTACAATAATATATTCTGCTTTACCACAAAAATGGCAGTTATAGCTATTATTCTGATATCTGAGCTTGTCTTTAGACCACGCGACCTCCACTGATGGCTATACTCTGTTATAATCTCTTAAGAGATTATTAAAAAAAAAAAAAGGGGGGACTAACTTTTTATGTAAAAATGGATTCATTAACCAATGGTAAGTATGGGAGCCTGGGTTTTAAAAAATATTATAAGATTTTTAAAAATAAAGTAAATTATATATATAGAGCTATCTCACACACACTTATTGTGGGACCAACATAACTGTAGTCTAAGAAAGTTTTTTGAATATCAACTTTTACAAAGATTGTCCCAGACAACATCCTTACCTGCTAGAGATATTCTTGAGTCTGTATGAACTGCTATCTCCTTTACATAGATAATCTTTGGTTGTTTCTGCCAGTTCAAACTAGGAATCACTAGATTATAAAGAAAAAGACTATACTGATAATTATAGTCTTCAGCCAAGTCAATAGGTGAGCAAAATAAGGCAACTTTATTATTATTATATAATTAAATTTTATGAAATATATTAAAATCTACATGCATCAGTCAATCATTCTTGTTTTCACAAAGAGGGGGGGACATACAAGTTCTCTGACTTAATTAAAAAGTAATAAATGTCACATGTTAATGTACCACCTATTGATAATTTTCTTTAATTCTAGACCAGTGAAGGCCCACCCAATGCAAACTGTGGTTTTCATATGTACACCTTAAAACATGCAAATTCTCAAAAGGTTCCATATGCTTGCACTATGACTGTGCACCTGATCCGATTACCTTAAAACTCTAATAAGATCGGACTTCACAAATAAGCATACGTAAAGCTTCAAACATGATTTACACCCAAGTGTTTTTTGTTAACATTCAATACCAGAGGGGTTTTCTAAACCACCAATAAAAGCTTTCTCAAGAGATGGACTGTTCAAAGCCAGTTTTTACCCTTCTTGTATGTGAATACGCATGTGAATACGCATGGGGAATACCGTATCATGCATGCCCACTTATAGTAATAACATAAAATCAAGTAAATTGCAATACTTATCCCCCCAGCCACCACCACAACTTACCACCTTCAGTAACTGGAAAGGAACAGTTGAGCTGCACATCATCACCCAATTCTACTGCAACTTCTTGTGCTGGAGATTCTGAAACCGAATTTTACAAAGATTAAAGTTGTATATCAATTGATTAATTTAGATTTCAAAATATCTAAGTAGTCATTGAGATTATATCATTTTTTTCTGTAAAAAATTACCTTTCCTACCTACATGTGAATGTCACCAACTCATGAAGAAACAAACTAGGGAGTGAACAGGACATGAAAGCAATTTGGAAGGAAACAAAATATTAGGTTAACATTGTACTGGCAAAGCATTCTTCATCAGTCCGTTTTCATCAGGGCTTACAACAATCCCACATAAATCTAAAACAACTTATTCCAAAAGAGCATATAGATATATATGCATGATTATCTTTAAATGCCCATTATCTCCAATTAACATACAAATCAGTACTACGAATATATATCTTTTAAGGTCTTATATTTCTATTTTACATAAATAATGGTAGTGAAAGCATTTTTTCATGTCTAATATCTGTAATTGAATCACATTTAAATTTGCACTATGAGTACATACATAATCTCTCTATTTGTACTATTTCCAACAAACCAATATGAATTGTGGTATGAATTCAATTCTTCTTTCACAAATTTTGCTAAAAAAAATGTTTCAGGAATTTCTGTGAAAATATTACTTTGTTTCAATTTAATGTGTATGTAAGTATTATAATGAGTTTGCATGAGACCATGGTATCATGTACAGAGGATGGAGACAAGCAGGGTGCTAATTGGCAGACTAAACATTTACTAGTCTCATCTTTGAAAGCTCAGTCAAGCTGTCACTACAAGTGGGCCTGTCCAAGTTTGTTTTTCTCCAGAAAAAGAGTCTGTGGTATTTGATTTAGCCTTTTTTCTATCAAATCATCTTTCGACTTGACACCTGCCCTTAAATTCTCTTCACATCAAGATCATGTGGATTTAAAATGTTAGAATTCTGCTCTCTAATGAAATGCATTATATATGTAGTTTGTGATTTTTCCTTTCCTCCCCTAAACTAGAGGATCAGAGAGGCGATACCGCCTCCTGGTATTGTACCACCAGCTGGAGTAAGCACATTCGTATGGTAAAAAAGAAGGAGGGGGGACACCACTTGTAGTGTTGTGGTTGACNTATGAAGTCATATACTGGCAATCTAAATGTGAAACATAACCTCCTTGGCGGAGGTAATAAAAAAAGAATGCACGTAAAGGGCTGTACGTGTTTGTTTAGCTTTTTTCTTTATAACGACATTGAATTATATTTTGCAATTGGAAGTCATTAAATGATAATGATATAAATAGTTTGTTAAATACATACAAGTTTGCTATGAAACATCGAAATTCAAAATCACACAAAGA
Organism: Lingula anatina; assembly: GCF_001039355.2. Next base: position 100,061 of record NW_019775658.1, on the reverse strand, counting down.
TGCAGTTATTGCAGGAAGCTAGATGGCATTGCTTTCGAACACACGTTCATAAAATAGCTACAATATTTGAGATGCATTTGAAGACAAATTTTTGTCACAAAAGACGGTCAAAGGGAACTATTTTTTTCAAATTGCATAACTTAGAGAAACACCAATCTACACCGTTGCATGTTACCCGAAAAATGATATATGAAATGTTCTATATATAAGAAGAGCAGATAAGTCAGAAAAGAAAAAAAAAACGGCAGTTATTTGGCTAATCGAGTGATTAAAGAGATAACAACTCTTCGTATGAGATCCATATTTCACAATACATACATTGTAAACAACTCATATAAATATAATATATTCTATTTTTTCACAAAAATGGCCTTTATAGTAACTATTCTTAAATCTGTGCCTGTCATCGGACCACGTGACCTCCATAATCTCTTAAGAGATTATTACCCCTCTCCCCCCCCCCAAAAAAAAAAAAAAAAAAACTTTTTAGAAAAACACAGGGACTAACTTTGAATGTGGAAATGGATTCATTAACCATTGGTTAGCTTGGAAAAATTGTCATTTACCCCAGGAAAATTCATTTTTTTGGCCAAAATGAACAGTTGTTATCCTTTTAAATCGGTTTCCCTTGGCACGTCAACTAAATTTGAGTCGTATAAGTAACTAGTAAAAGTGATTTATATGCGTTACTGGGAATCCAAGCTCCACCGACGCTCGTTCTAAATGTATCTTTAATGATAAAACTAATAAAAATTGTGGGGAAAAAGAGAAGAAAGAAAAGAAAGTGTATTGAAGAATTTGCTTAGATGAAGATTTGGAATTTTACTGCCATCGACGCCAAAGTACGTTTTACATATTTCACTTAAACCATTTATCAATTAGGAGGGAAGATAAATCAATTGAATCTTTTTTGTTTTCTTTTTCTGAAGAAGGACATATTTGATATTTGGTTAAATGAAATGTCCTTATGTTATTCTTGTAGCTTAGGCATTCTGATGATTTCTTGACATTGTGCTTGTGGTGGCCACATGTTCTCTTGAGAGTTACACAAGATATGATTGTGTTAATTGTACAACATTTCTTCATTCAAGGTACAGTCCAAATTTTACTGCTTTTATCAGTAAAGCCCTTTGGTCGATATAGGAAGTGGTACCTTCCAAATCAATAAACTCGCCTGCGTAATCTAGCTGTATGGTTGTAAACCAGTTATGCAAATGTTACCCAAAATATGCGCATGACTGACGAGACTCGGAAAGGAAAAAAAGACCTAGTTAATGAGGGCAACGATGAAGCCTCATTAGGATAAAATATTAGAAGGCTAGTCAAACTAAGGATGCATACTCAATGATGTAGACTTGTGCCTCTTTAACCGCTTTTTTTAAGTTTTAACACGCGAAACCGTCATTTCCAGTGTTGATCAGTGGTTTGGAACTTCTACATGTACATAAAGTGCTGCGAGATATTCCGAGATTTGCAAGGAATAGAATTACAATGTGTCATTGCTTAAAACGCATATAGCGGTAGCCGTAACCAGATAGTAGTTGTTACCCATGGGTTTGAATGGAAAGAATTATTACATTGACGACGTCAAGTTTGAGTTTATAAACATTTATATTCCCGTATCTCACACATACAAATACAAGGGGATTTATCCTCTATTTCTCTGAATTAACCACGCGTTTACTTATTGTCTAATCTACAGGGTACTTTGTCATTTACATATTCAACATTTCCTTATAGGTAATCCCTTTTCGTCTCCTAAAGCTAAAGACCTAAAAATATTATTTCCATTGCGTCATATTTGGAAGGTTCAAAAAGCCCACTTTGCCGCTTTAGTCCACGTCAGAACAGTTCTTTTTGATTGTAAAATTAAACAATTGACAAAACCCTCGTGTGATTTGCCATTTGCCACTTTTGCCTAATGCGAAAATATGTTTCGCACTAGATGACACTAAACAAAATCATATTGCACTCAAAGGTTCTCTACGCTTCCTATCAGTTCGATGGACTTAATTTTTAATGTGCACTTACATAAATTGTGACCATTTGAATTCACAACAGACGTTCGTTCTCGAATAGTATAAAGTGAAATTTTTCTAAAGCACACGATTTGTTACTCAAAACTCTTTTTTATTAGCTTGCTCGGATCTTGTTACCGGATAGTACTTAAAGCTGTGAATACGGAAAAGTAAGTAAGTGCTCAGCTTTTTTTTTATTATTCAAAATGCATTTTTGACTTGCTTCTGCTATTTGTTAACTCAGTGTGGAAGTGGTATATGCATACATATGTCCCCAAGGACCTCTGTTTAAACATGACCCATGGGCATGTATATCCAAGGATACTCTGTCATACCCAGACCTTGACTCCCAGGTGTATTTATACGCAGCTAGGACGTAAATTCCTGCTGGACATAATTTCTTTTTACACAGGCATTTATCGGTGTATATTTACTTATGTTCACATTCTTCTTGTTGGCTTTTTGTACTACGCGTTAGCATTCGGCAGATTTTCTTTAAATACGGACACACGCTATAGATTGATTTTCCAAGAAAGTCATTTTAAATGTATGTGCACATTTCGTAACGTTTGCACCTGGTGAATCAGGTAAAAATGCAATGATGTAATAAGTGGTTCAGTGGTGGGTGAAAGTAAATCAGTGCAATAGAAGTTACAAATTTATAACTTGAATCCTCATTTGTCATATTTACTTATAAAATGCGGGCAATCAAGTGAATGCGACTGATGCAATGAGTGGTTCAATGGTGGATAAAAGTAAATCAGTGCAATAGCAGTTACATAACTTAAATTCTCATTTGTCATATTTACTTAAGTTCTTCATATTTGTTTCAGCAGCCTTTTTTTTCTATTTTCGAAAGATACACAAAGAAACAGGCCGTGAGTCACAGGTAATGGCTTTTTAGTGCAAGATACAAATTAATACACTAACTCTGCTCTAGTTTGGGAAGTTTGCATTCTGTTGTTTGGTTGCCTGACACAGGTCTTGGCTACATGTTCATTCTGTGAGTGACGCTCTATGTTCTTAGCTGTCTAACTTCCTGTCTATGCGACTTTCAACATTCGGGCTTAATTTTTAAGTAGATGTGGATGTCGTTCGCCTTTTCTCGTATGTGCCCATTCTCGGGAATATTTTACTTGGTTTCCCTTTGTCCCTAGGCACCATTACAACGAAAATTATAAAACAGTTAAGAACCAAACCAAGATAAGTCCCTAGTGTTCTTACACAGACATATACAGGCACGCACAACACGCACACAAGCACATACACAAACACACATCTACACACTAAATACATTTAATTTGAAAAAAAATTATGGATTCTATAAAAGAACACTTAAATTGGATTAATAGCAGTCTTCTTTCAGCACCATAGCAAAATGTAGTAAGAGACAATGAAATAGCTGTTTTTGACCCAAAGCCACATTACTTACCCGATCTACCACAGAATTATCCTGAGTAAATACCAGCTATTTTCAAATCTAAATTTTCAAGTAAGGACCAAATTCATTATCAATCAGGAAAGTTTAAATTAATTTGTGTTATACATGTTTTACAGAGTACAGGGCCGTAGCCTGAGCAAAATGCCAGGGGGGCAGTAAGCGGACACGACGGGGAGGGTGTGGGAGGGGGTGTCCCCCTCCCACGGTGTGGAAAAATTTTAAAAACTGTATGTATAATACTGCATTCTGGTGCATTTTAACTGTTATTTATTGCTCAATCAGAAGTCAGAAATTGTGGGTTCATTTTGCCATAAGTACAGTCATTTTTTCAACACAACACGCCAATTGGCCTGGGGGATAGCTCCCTCAGGGAAGGTGAGCTTTTTGGCATGAACTGAGTTGGCTAAAAACAGTACACCTTTGTAAACAGATTGTTGAATGATTGTCTAGTGGCCATGAGTGACTTTTCTCACAGAATTGATACCAACTTTGCAATTATTTTTATACCTTTGCGATTATTTTTTTTTTGCACCCCAATTTCCAGGGGGGGGGGGGCAGCTGCCCCTCCCCCTGCCCCCCCGGAGGCTACGGCCCTGGAGAATACTTAAAACCCACAAGAACTTCCTTGCCTCAGCGAGTGGATTTTATATATCGGTCCATGCACAACACTTTTATAACAATCATCAACAAAATTATTTCAAAGTTATTGTTTTAATTCGCCCTATTGTTTTAAACTAAGATAAAGATTTAACTAAGATATACTATACTGCATGTAGATCGTACTATTTGAAAGAGAGTAATCTCAATGCACCAGAAGAAGGCCTTGTGATAAGGTTAGACCCTTAATGAGAATCAATTATTATTATAATTATTATTGGGAGTGTGTGCCTGATGGATTTTACTTTGATACCAAAATCGTCTTCCTTGCCTATTAATATATTAAACACTGTGAACAGCTGTAACAGAAACTTTCGTGTTTAAGGTCCTGCCTTGCACCATTAAATGGACTGAAACCAGACATTTCGTCCTGTTTAATTTAACAAGGTAACATTTGAAAAATGTATTTAAGTCACAGTTTTCCAAGCTTTGGCACTAACGGACTCAGTCGAATCTCGGGTTTGGTAAAAGAAGTGACCAAGGGTTAGTGATTTGTAAGGTAGATAACACATTGCACAGCCGACAATCGTTAAACGGCCAATTTTCAGGAAGAACCACAATCATGAAATATTTGCTCTTTGCCTCTGCGCTTTTCATGCTTCTCGCGTTAGAGCAGGTGCATGCCAGTGAGAGCGAGGAGACACCACCCGGACTGAAGTTTAAGATAGAAAACATTCCCAAGAACCGAAGACTAAAGAACATGAAAAGGGAAAACCCCGCAGAAATAAAAAAGATGATGAAGGAAAAAGGACTGATAAACATCTCCGAGGAGAAAGGTTTAGGTACGTAATTAAATATGAGGTTAAATATGAAACCTGCGTAGATCCCCTGTAACATTACTACTTCTTTCTTAAACGACTCAAATAGAGTCAATTTGGCAAATCGATGATATATATAACATCTATTTATCAAAGTCGTTGTTATCACTTTGCATTCGTTTTTTAGTGCCTCTGATAACCCCCACGGATGGTACGGCCGTTCCCAATGAATACATTGCCCGTCTTCTGCCTGGTGGCAAGTATGGAAGAAGTAGGTGCACCACTTTAAATTGTTGAAAAATTCAGTTCCGTACAATTCAGTTTTATTTCCGTACTAATGCTTTGTGGCAAATAACTATCTACAAAGGGTGGAATATCCCACATACATATACCTACTATTCGACAATGGTTTCCCGCCTCCCACTCGCGCCGTCCCAGTTAAATCTCGGCACGCTTTCAAGGGGGTCGCGCCATATGTGATCCTCGGACTTGTAAGTCCACAGATCAACTGGTTCTGAATGCGTCTAATGAGCAAAGACAACACGTTGGCAATTGACATGCACCCGAAGACTGGCAGAATAAGAAGTTATGTATTCAGAAACCCAAGAATACTAAAATTTGAAAAGCGACATGATGATAAGCGACAGAATAGAACCATCCTTATAAGTCCGGTTGCAGATATATTATTCCTATACATATTATGTAGTATTTGATGGCGTGTAGGACCGTTCTGTATTTATGTGTCAGAATACATGTAGCACAAAACTTACATAATAATTTACGTAGCCTTTACTAAAAGGCATACCTGTTTTACTTGCGAAATATTTTAGAGGACATATAAGAAGTTCACATAAAACTTCTAACCAATTTAATAACCAAAAAGAAAGTAAACTACTTAATAGATAACTTTCAAAACGAAATTAGAATAAATTACAATGTAGTTAAATTAAATCAATTATGATCTGTATGCAGATGTGTCTACTATAAGGTGCAGTTAACCGTACTTATTAGTCTTGAGTCGTTTTTATATACCGAACATTGGTTATAAAATATCTTATTTCATAATCAGTATATTCTACCTACCCGTTTCACACTTATAATTTACAGTTTCAATTATATTTCCCTTACAGTCCGTCGCACCCTGAAAGGAAGAGGTTCCCGACAAAGAGTGAAGTTTAGTAGAAAAAGCAGCTTCGTCATTCTTAGGGATATAAATGATAGGTATGGTTTTTGTCAACTCATTCCTTTTCGATGGAGAGCACTGGTTCAGACTAAAGCAACCATTTAATTTGGCATAATATTAATTATATTTGATATTTGATTTTTTCTTTTATGTCTTACAATCCAAATTATATTTTATTCATCTTTTTATCCAGTATATGATTTTTTAGATATCATAGTTAAACTTTATTTGATAATACGTATGATTTGGGAAGAAATTCCACACAAATTTACTTTTAAATATGCATATTTTGTCCTGATGTCCGCGATATAATTATCATCGTAACTGAAGTACTTCAATTTTTTTGTAGTGACCTGCAACTGCTTCGCCAACTTACTGGCGATATTGAAGAAATCGAACAAGCTAAAGAAATGTCGCTAGAACTAAGTCATTGTGAAGGGTATTTCCCGGCTGCTGAAACATGGGTAAATATCACCGTATGTGCATGTGTATGCATGTGTAGGCTCTACATTTTCATTGTGTGTGTGTGTGTGTGTGTTGTGTGTTTAATGATACAGTTTCTCTGTGTGAGGACACTACTGCATACAGGCTCTCTTCTGAGTAGGCCTACAAATGATTTTGCCATGTTATTATATAAGCAACAACACCACTGACCCCTACCAAGAAAAAAAGATGTATCTTTTATGAATTTCGTATTTATTATACAGAATTTAGACAGAATAGACTACTCTCCGGATGATGACCGTTTCGCCACCTGGGCGCTCGGCTCTGGTATAGACGCGTACGTCATGGACACTGGCATTAATCCTGATCACAGTGACTTCGGAGGAAGAGTATTGCCAGGTAAGTTTCATCTTGGACATAATAACGAATTTTGTTATTATGTCCAAGGTTTCATAAAACTAAAATTACAGAAGATAGAGGTAGAGAGAGATATAGAAGGAGATGCGTGTGTGTGTGTATGTGTGTGTGTGTGTGTGTGTGTGTTGAAAGAGAGGGAGAGAGAGAGGGGATGACTCGGCACAAAAAATCAGCAACAGGACGGTTCTCCTCAAAGTTCTTTGCTGTTTTTACAGGATGGCACGCGAGTTCTTTCTCCGATACCAGAGACACCCATGGTCATGGTACCCATGTGGCCAGTACCTTAGGAGGCGCCACCTATGGAGCAGCCAAGAAGGTCACCCTCATCCCCGTCAAGGTATGCGACGCAACGACATGTTCGTCTTCGGACCTCCTGGCAGGACTAAACTGGATAAAGACACGGGTTCAACAAAACAAACGTCTATCAGTAATAAATATATCAATCGGTTTTCCGTATACCACGTATATAAATGACGCCGTGTACGCGGTACTGGATGCAGGCATTCCAGTGGTAGTCAGCGCTGGAAATGACGACAAGGCCGATGCGTGTAATAAATCTCCGGCAAGCGTAAGCGGAGCCCTCACTGTCGGCGCCACCCAAATAGATGATTACTTGGCTTCATTTAGTAACATCGGCCCGTGCGTCGATATTTACGCTCCAGGGAGGAAAATAAGGGCCGCCAACTACGCTAATACCAACGGTTGGATAGAGAAAAGTGGCACGTCAATGGCGTCCCCCCTCGTCGCCGGTGCAGCCGCGGGAATGTTGCAGGTTCTGCGCGATGCTGGGTCCATCAGCCAACCGTCAGTAAGCGTCGTTGATAACGTCAATTATTACATCATTCAGTTTGCAGAGAAGGGTACAGTGAAGGGACTCCCGTCAACGAACAACAACAATGTTATGCTTCAGACCAGCTGCCTTACTACCTAAGTCTAAAATCTCCATGAAATTTAAACATACTGAGTACCGGTGAACTATAACAGCCTATCAAAACTCTTTAAAATAACTTTTTAAAAATGTGTTTAGCTTTTGTTTTCTTTATAAGGTCTTCCTGAAAAGAAAATACTTTGACTTGAATATATGTTCAGTTAAGTTAATTAGTTAATTGAGAGGTTATTTCCAGAGCAGCTTTTAGTAGAACCTTGCCTTTGGAATTATGGATAATTATGGATGGAAACAATTTTCACAGCACGAGCAATTCAGAAACAAACCAAATGAACTTTTGACTGCTAAGAATAAAGACAAATTGGTGAATAAGAAAAAGATATTGTTGGACTTAAAAATATATTTACACTGTAAGTTGACTATCGTCTAAATCATATTTCACAGCGGCACGAAAAATTGCAGCTAATTTGTGACACCCTGCAATCTTTAAAATGCAGGCGTGTTAAAATTTTGACACAAAATGTTAACTTTAAGCCTGGTGATGTAAATGTTGTCATAGCTTTTACTTGTCGTATATTATACTCAAATAGTAAAATACCAACAACTTATAATTACAGCAGCTTGTTTGCATTAATGTACTTTACAAGGACAACTCTGGCTTAAACATGGTACTCATAAGCGATAATAAATGTGAGCTTTATACTGCACGTGGGGTGCCATCCTATTTCTGCATTTTAATTCAACTGCTAATAAATTCAAATGAGCACGCAAATGTTAGCATGTTTACGGTCTTCTATATCAATACTGAATTTGTCACTGGTAAACTGTTTTGCACTTAAATCAAAATATGCTTTGTGTAACACATTTCATCTCATAAAGTCTTGCAAAACATCGTTCTACATGAGTATACATATGTGACGAAATATCGCGTGATTTTCACCCAAAAGCCGTGACGTCTGAAGCGCGTTCACTAATTATTCTTCGCTCGTGGAATGATTGTGTTAGTGCAGAAAAATTTCTTTCTAGCCAGATGACAACTGAAAACTTTGGTAAGATTTTTTAATCACCATTAAGATCATCAAAGTCATCAAGATCATCATCAATACAAATCTCTGATATGAACCTTACTTCCGGCCAGTCATATATTACTTCAGGGGACCTAATTTGCATATAAGAGAAAAAATGCATTTTTTTCTGATTTTGGCTTGTCTCCAAATTTTTCATCATTTTCAAAAAGTAATATTGTCCTTTGCTCACAAATGTGGACACATTTGATACACATACATTGTTTGTAAATTATGTATTTAGGAATAACTTTTATATCACAGACGTGTATCATGTTTTCACCCCATAGCCATAAAACTCGACAAGAGCTGCATGGGTATAAAAGTAGGTCAATTGCCTGTATTAAATTGCCATACGATTATTGATTTTTTTAGTCTGGACCGTTTTAGGGGGGAGAGAGAAGTGGAAAATGTATCAAGATGCCAGCAAAATATTTTGGATGCACGGGGCTACTGAAAAACAGAGTATATTGCCAAATTTTACAGAAAAGAGTAAAACTAGTCCATATCTCCAGATTCACCATGTAGAACTTTATAGATGCCAAGGTCCCTCTCTATTTCATCTGACTCTCCCTTAAATATTTTAGACCGCGTTAACTGTTCAGCTCCCGGGAACCGCAAAGCATCCAGCGTGGTGGCAGACGCTGACGCTCTGCAGACGACACATTTCATTCACACAAGGGGGTGAAGGTTTTCTAGGGAAATGCTGTATTTTATTACATCTGACGAATTACGTGATAAAGGAAGGAAAATTGGCTTTTTTAATTTTATATTGACTAAATGTAATACAAGACACTGATATTTCTTCTCATAATTGACAGAATAAAGAAACGCAAAAGGACATAACCTATCTCCCCTTACATGGCATATCCTATCTGTGAACTTATGATCTACTTTAACATACGTATTCACTCTCACAAACGCTGAGTTTGTATGGTAGGCCTTTCAGTAGAAAGGGGGCGTATAGACCTTTTTCATCTTTTGCGGAAATACGAAGTGCGCATGACAGGAACCGCGCGCCACAGGGGTCATAGTGGTCCTCTGCTGTTTCCAGCATGGCAATGCTAGGTGTAGATGATGTACAAGGTGCGCATATAAAAAGGTCGTATGAAGCGTGCATTGCTTTCTGTCAAACTAAAAAGGTGGCTGAAGCACAGAAATGCGTAAACTGTAGGCAAGAAACAGCTATTTGGACGGAATATCAAGCAATTAAATATTTTCTTTCTCAGTTTAAATACGATGCGCTTTACAACTAGACTTCACCTAAGCGTCCGAGTCTTGGCTGTACTTTCAATAGTGATGACGAACTAAAGCTTCGGAGTTCTTTTAAATGCTTCCGATAATAAAGATATGCGAAAGAGACTCGTTATTTTTTATATATAAAATCAAAAAAGCCAGTAGACTCGTACACAGCTTTCAAGAGTGTGGACAGGTGCGCAGGCCTACGTCTTCACAATTTTGTACATGTATATACAGTATGCAAGCTGTGGCGATATCACCTCATGTACCGGCAGTGTCAATTCATTACGATATTTACGTCTTGTTTGAAGGATATCTTAAGAGATTTTTAAAGTGATAAAATGAAAAGATTTTCTGCATTGTTTGACTCGTAGCTATTGTGTATACAGGTAAAACTGACACGCAGATCGTTCGTCGGTGAACTGATTAAATCGTTTGGTACCTGATAAGTCATCAGGTGTTACTTGTTCAATTGTTCGGTAAGGCGGGCGGCCACAACTACGACCTTTCCTCTGTAATTAAAACCTTTTCAGTGTTAAATAAGTGAGACAGGAATTCTCGACTCTTTCCCAGACGATAATTAAAGTTTACCGCGTCTTACTCTAGTAGGCCTATATGTACAAAATTTACGACAGGTAAAAAATGTCAGCTTTTCGGTCTGACAAGTATGAAAATTTTGTCAAACTGAAACAAAAACAAAATTGAAGCAAGAGGCCAAATTATTTGATTTTTAAATGTTTTCATGCGTATTTTCATCGTTTTCAATCACAGACAATTAAATCATTCAAACAAAGTGTTTCCCACACATTTCATACTTTTCAACTATCTAAGACAGTTAAATATACGTAGGCCTACTTTAATACTTAGCATATTTGTATTACTTTACAAATACGTTGTTGGATTATGTTTATTATCCATTTTGTCTTTACCATACATGTATTATGTACGTGTAGCTTACAGAAAGGTTNACACATTTCATATTTTTCAACTATCTAAGACAGTTAAAAATATAGGTAGGCCTACTTTAATACTAAGCATATTTGTATTACTTTACAAAAACGTTGTTGGATTATGTTTATTATCCATTTTGTCTTTACCAAACATGTATTATGCACGTGTAGCTTACAGAAAGGCTTTTCTGCATTTTTTGTAAAAATATGCCCATTGAATTTTCCAATTCTCTTGTCATTGAGTTCAGAAATAAATAACTTTTGTACTTTCTTCTTCGTATGTCTCTGTTGATCTTGATAATATGAGCCCCGTTTGTACAAATCAGTAATACGTATAGGGGACTGAATACATAATAATAAAAATTTTATTAACGTCTCACGTTAAAAAAAATAGAACCCACCCTGCTAAGGGTTATTAGAGACTAAAACCTGTGATGGGCCTACAATATTTAAAATGATCACTTATCAATAAAACACACACAAAAAGGATATTACATACAAAACTTTTCAAACCTTCTCTTTGTTGTTACACAAAAAGTCGTGAAAGTTCTAGAATTTTTGTAAGTAAAATCCCCGTTTAAAACTTCAAAGCTTTTACTTTCTTTTTCCATAATCTCATGCTTGAAGTCTTTTCTTAATTTTTAGGCCCCGGCCTATTCTTCAATTTTTTCTTCAAATCTTTATAATGTTTTTCTTCTCGCATTTTTTACCCCGAGTTCTATTTGCCGACAGTTCGTTATATCCGTTGTTTAACTAAGCATTTCTGTTTTTTATTAAAGCACCGTTGATCTCCTAATATTATAGTTTTTCTTCCCGCCTTCGAAATGTTCAGCGCAAACGCGGTGCCCTGCTTTTGATATTTTCCTTTCTTTCTACCATATTTTTCATTCTAACGGGTTTGTTGGGAACTTATTAAACCTCATGTGTCGATCTCGCTTACTGTTATTGTAGTAGCGGGACAAAAAGCACGTAAACCCAGCCGTGGTTTTAAGCACCGCTGTAAGTGTTTCGACGTAGCAGGGCTCCCCTACCCACAATGCAATTTCCATTTCCGGAAAAGATGAAAAAGGCTAATAGCTAGCTTATAGTCATCTATTGGCAATCTCATTATTTTACGTTGACATCAAAGACTAATAATGCAGAAGCATAAGGAGAAAATTTGGATCAGAAAATTTCTATAAATTATATATAAGTAAGATGTTCATAATCTTTTATAGTCATGACTGCACGTTAACCTATCATTACATCACAGCAGGTGTAACACAGGTACGTCTGGAACTGCATGTAAAAGTTCAAGGTCATATTTCTAAAACACCTTTACTGTAACAGTGTTAGCTTAATGGTTTGCAAAAGCCAGACATACAACTGAATCACATCTGAAATTCCCAGAAGTGTTCGTGACAGACTGTAATGTAACCATATTTCAAATTTATGCCCCCCCCCCCCTCCTTTTTCACTTTATGTTTGACTATAAATTCCATCTGGTAGAGAGAAAAACAAAATCTTTCCAAAAGTTTCGATTAAACATAAGCTTATGACTCATTAAGGTCTATCCTAAATACTGTAGGGAAGACGACATCAAGATTTAATCAACTGGCCTTACCATTAAGTTATTGAGTCAGTTCCTCAAAGATAGGAGACAGCATTCCATCAGTCTGACTAATATTACTTATCACACACAGACTTTGGAGTTTTGGGGGGAGAAAAACAGTTTCTCTTAGCTTCATCATGCTTTTTGCAACTTCCATTCTTCAAAAAATTAAGACAGTTATCATAATAAAAATTTTGTATGGAATTCTAGAAATGATTCTCACCAAAGTGCAGAGTAATCACCTTAATTGTCTGACACACAGCCTGCCGCACACAGAACCATTTTTCGTCAGCCGACACACTCACGACAAAATATCGGCCTGTCTGCACTGCTCCACGACAACTTTTCAACTAGTCGGGAGAGAATCAAACATGTTTGATTTTTAAACGTCGTACCGTAGTGTGTGCGCTTTCCTACGACAATTTGTGGCGCTGATCATTATCTTCAGCCAATGGTTGCGCCATCTGATATCACATGCCCACGTCAGAATTCAATATGGATGCCTCCAGTAATTTTCTATTAGTATTAGTTTTTTTTTTTAATTTTCAGCGTCATAAACCATTTAACGACGTAACACTGCATCGAGGCGACTAAATCTGTCTAAACTGACAAACTGTTGTCATCCTATAGGCTGTATTTTTATGGTCTATGAGTATTGCGTTGATTTAGAAAATTTGGGCATTTCAATTTGCTCATTTTTCAATTAAATTAATTAAAGTAATCTTGTTATACTCTTACATTTAATTTTAACTCTTATCATTACAAATTGCAGCCATTTTGAAACAACGCCCCACCTCGCGGACGAGATAATAACTACGTCACTTTCACCACACCAGTCGGCGCTTTGTTGCGACAGCTTGTCATGTGTGTGCACTGATCTCATCCAGGACGACCGATCGGCCGACTTTTTTCAGCCCGCAAAAAATTGTTCTATGTGCGGCGGGCTTTACTCAAGTGAAAGAGCTTCTGATAGCCAAGTGCTCATGGTAGTTAATTACCCCCTTGCTGGTAGAGGAGGCGTGTCTGACTACACTTAAATGAGAATCCCCACAGAGTTGGACTGATCCAGCTGGTATGGTGGGATTATCTAAATGCTCTCTAGCTCCAATCCCTATACACATTACTTTATCCCACGGGCATAATCAGTCCTCAAATATTTCTCATAGAAATACAAATGAACAACAAATTATGATCCCAAATTTCTCCACTGTAATAATATAAAGCTTCATACACCCCATTTCCATAGATTTTTAGATCAATCTATCCCTGTGGGGAGTCTCACTAGTTTACTGTCAGCTTGGCCGGCTTAAGCGTCTGTCCCGCCTACTAAAAGCTGTAAGGGGGTAATAAACTCTGGTGTCCGCTTGGCTGACTGCAATTTAGCCTGAACCCCCAGGGAGTTAGGTCGATCTAAAACTTAATCTTTAGATCGATCTAAATCTCTCGGAAAGCACCCATAGACTCAGAGCCTTCCAAACCTGTATAAGACAGTAATAATAAAAGCTGCCCATGCAGTGCACTCCCCCTTTAACCTCCTCACACACAGAGTGGCCAAATCACAGTAGATCAGATCCTATGCTGATAGTTTTATGGCTGGTGGAGGTGAGGGAAGGTTTGATTTAGAACCAACCACATACAGAGTTTGGCTTTAAAACACACTGCTGTGGAAGACTTCTGTGAATTTTTATCCCCTACTAAGGCAAATCATATCACTGTATATGCATTTAAATTTCTTCTCCCTCCTAAGCTCAGTATCAACTTTCACCTAGAAACCCTTGCTCAAAGCATTTCGTTCAAATACTTTTTACTTAATCATTTCTTCTTTAATTCTGAAATTTCTTTTATGAATATGATAGCAATTTGTACAATTGAAGCAGTAAATTCAATATCACTCACAAATTGGTGATTATTGCAACAAATGTTCAAGATATATTGTTTTGAATAAAAGAACAGACACTGCTTTTATCACGAACACAGCGAAGCTAATGATTGACAAATTATAGAGATGAGTAAAACCTCAATCAAAACCTATTATATGAAACATAAGATAAGTAGCAAGTCTCCCCTTCCTCTCTTTCAGATGAAACTAACTTCAACCTGAAGGAAGTCTGCATCTGGTTTAAAAATGGCTTTACAGNGGGGGGGGGGGGGGGGGTGGGGCACAGGGAGGAGGTGAAGGCATTCAACCGAACCTCTGGAGTTTTTTTAGCATGTTAAAGTTTCAACGTTTCATGAGACTCAAAATTCCAAAATAAATACACTGTAAACAATAGAAAGAAATGTAATTAATTCTACGTTTACTACCAAAACAGCAATTATTCTGAAATCAGTGTTTGCCATCGAACCACATTTGCACAGTCCCCCCCCCCCAAAAAAAATAGTACATTTTTTTTTTCAATATCTAAGCTAGTTCGTTTAGATGATGGACAGTTTTGCATCCTGACTGTGCCATTGTGGATTTCCAAATATTCAATTAAGTAGATGTGGTTCCTTCCCTTTGCTATTTTTCCTGTTTTTATAAAAAAAAAAAGTAAAGAAATTTTCAGAATATATCCGAGGAATCAGATTAAAAACTATGTAAGGTAATTGTTAATGTTTCAAGTCTTGAAATTTTCTGCCCCCCCCCCCCCAGCACACTCACTAATAAGTTGGCATACCAAGATCAAACATACCAGACAAGAATAATCTAGACAACATCAATATCTCCCAAGATTCACAACCAAGTACATTTATAAATCAAGATTTTATCTTGTTTCACAAACAGTCAGCTTTTTTTTTTTCCTTTTTGCTTCCCAAAAATACACATACACTGTAGCACACACTGAGACTAGAACAGCCTATAAATATCATAACAGAGCCAAGCAGGTGGAGGCAACACCAGGCAGTCAAGGCAAATATTCCACAGCAAATAAGCAGAATTTTTGGCCAAAGTTTCTGGACCCGAGAGAAGCTTTATCGGGAGGATTCTAGTCCCGAGATGCAGAGATGTTTGCAAGATAAAACTGCCATTTCCTTAACCCTTTCTTCCTTCAGCTGACGTTCCGTGAAGTTCAAAGGAGTAAACGCAGTTAACAGTCGGCCTAAATTATCAATAGAAAATAGTATCATTTTTTTAAAGACCCAACGATGTGAGTTAATATGGACTTCCTTTTTTTTATTGTTAAAAATTTTTCACCTTCTTTCTATCTGGCATCTCCCTCATGAGAAACTCACTCCCTAAAACTGGGACATCACCTAACTACAAATAAATCACATCTCAAAAGAATTATGAGATAACGTCAATCCCTTTCTTGGGCACATTTGTTTTTCAACAGTGCGTGCCCTAATATCCATCTACAAAAACCTTACCACGAATTATTTTCAGAGGCTTACGACAAGTTTTTTGTTGTGCATAAGTCATGAGAAAGTTGTGGTTCACCATAAAATCATATCAAACACCCATTCATAGACAAGTGTCTCTATGAGGTGCTCACTCAATCTGCTACTTCTTTTCTGAAGTAGTTGAATCAAACTACAATTCGAAATCTACCCAAAATGAAGTCAAATCCATCCAACTCCACTTTTTAAAATGTGATTTATTACCTCATAATCTTTTTTACATCCCCAATAACCCGGAGATCAAAGTAATTCCCCTTAATGTTTGTTAAAAGAATCTAGTAGTGTTTAAGCAGTAAAGGGGTTCTACACCTGCCCCACTTACACATTGCCTTTGGGTGTCACTTCCACATCTAGGGTAATTACCCACAACATAAGCAGGTTTTTTGCCGTTTTTTTCATGATTACAATTATATCTCATCAGGCCCATATGTCACATTTTAAATATCTGACTCACCTTCATGATTTTATTTTAACTGTTCATTTTTTTTTTTTTTTTTTTTTTTACTTTAGAGAGAGATTATAAGCTCTGCCTTCTTAAAACTGCTTTTCAACAGCTGGTTCTGCTATCAAGATGGTGAACTGATGTTGGTAAGCAATTAAAAATATTTTGAGCACAAAGGAAGGGGTTACATAAGAGACAAGGCACACTGAGATTAGTTGTAAAACAGGGAAAAACAGAGGTAACATTCTATATGACAGTTAATATTGAACAGTGCAGCCAATGTGATCCCTCTGTTGTCTTACTTTTTTCTAAGAGGGGAAAGAAAATTCAACCCGAAGTATGTTTCAACCCCCCCCCCCACCCACATACTCTGAAATGAATCTGAACCCATTTTTCTAGCAATGGAAAGCTAGGGTAAAGGTATGGGAGCGACCCAACCCTGGTCTAATTTGGAGTTAATGACGAGGAAATCTGTACAGCCAACTTCAGTTAGTCAAATCAACTAACTTAAACAACCCATATGATTCTCAAGGCAAAATGCGTCAGCACAAACCTCCCAAGCATAAACCACTTAAAAAACCAATCTTCCAGAAGAATGGAAAGAAGCGGTATTTAACCCAAGGTTCCCCTTACATCTCTACATACTGAAACATTTGCCAAATGAAAAAATATATATATATATATATATATATATATATATATATATATATATATATATATATATATATATATATATATATTCCCATTTTTTAGGAGTTGCCCATTTTTAATTATGTTACATTGGATGAAATGCACTTTCTTTCTTTCTTCCTGTTTTTTTCTTTTCAGGAAAATAAATTCCTTGTAAATTTTTCTCTCATTGATATGGGAATTTTCCATCCACCTAACTAACAACCAGATCAACTATGACAATGAAGATATCATGTACAAAAAAGATAAAACCAAGATCTCCTTTCTTACTTCGATGAATGATTTTAGGCAAAGGTCGTCTTTAACTATCATCCAAAGTGACACTCTGGCCATTTTTATGATGTGCTGAAATATCTTAGTCTTACCTTCATCATTTTCCTCTTTCATTGTCATACGCATTGCTCAGGTATTTGATTTTTGACCTGGTTTTCTAATAATTCTCTGTCAGGCAAATTTTATCACAAAATATTTATAACTAAAATATTATAATAACTATATGTTTTTTCCAGAATTGGAAGAATTTTTTTATGTCGGTGCTCTCTTATCTTATCAAATTTTATCTAATCTAATCAGTCTCTAACCCCTCATGGTTGGTGGGGTTACTGATATGTCCAACAGTGCACCAGGTGTCTTCACCTTTTGCCTTCATTTGGGTCATGACAAAACCTCACCACACACCTGTTATTTGTCATAGTCTGTTTATTTATTAATTAATTTATTTATATTTCAGGAGGCCTTGTATGTCGCGGGGTGCTAGAAACTTTGCCTTCCCACAATGTTTATAATTTCATATCCCTCAGCTCTCCTCAGGGGGGACAATTTGGAGGTATTTACTAAGGCTAAGTGATTAAATATTTAATTAATGGCTCACTAGCTATTGAATATCTCAGTAATCTTCAGTTGGTGAAACTAGTATCTTTCACTTTGTTTACTTTGTACATTAGAATTAAAATTGAATGTTGTCTCCATACCATCAAAGATGCCTTTAAGGAATGTCAATATTAAACTGTTAGTGATGATAAGTAAAATGTTCCGTACATCCCATAGATATCAAATAAAATGTTATTACCTTCCCATTGTAATTAAATTGAATGTTACGACCAACTCATTGATGTTAAATAAAATTAAATGACTGTCCTATTGAT
>NW_019775658.1:47418-81219 GCF_001039355.2 Lingula anatina | reverse complement strand
ACTTAAACAACCCATATGATTCTCAAGGCAAAATGCGTCAGCACAAACCTCCCAAGCATAAACCACTTAAAAAACCAATCTTCCAGAAGAATGGAAAGAAGCGGTATTTAACCCAAGGTTCCCCTTACATCTCTACATACTAAAACATTTGCCAAATGAAAAAAAAAAAAAAAATACATATATATATATTCCCACACAGTGTATATATTTGGAAAATTTGTTGGTTGACTTATCACCGTCATGACTCACATTCTCTGTACCAGTAAAATTTGCTAAATCAAAACTGTTACCGAACTAGTCCAAAAAAGCTCTGTCGACCATGACAGTTGCCTATAATACTTCTTTCAATGTGCCACAAGGGAGGCACTTTTGCTTCAAAACATACAAATTCACTACCTCACTTGTCTTTCTTGGAAGATGCATAAACGTTATAAATTATCTCCACTTCACTTATTCTGCAGTAAATAATCTAACATTCCTACAGTGCCACACATTTAAATAGTGGGCTAACATTTACATTGGTTTGAAGAACAGTCTGCTGCAAACTTTCCCCACCTTTTCCCTGAAATGAAGCCCACATAACATCCACTTCGGAACAGAGAAATAAAGAATGGGTGAGGGGCAACATCCAGGTAAAAAACATGACAATGTATACACATATATATTGTGCCCCCCCCCCCCCCCCTCCTGTCCTCACCATACAAATGTTACTGCAAATAGTAGACTCATCCTAAAAACACTACTCACTTTTGGTTCAACATATATACTTAAAAACTGATTTCCAATAATACCCAGAGAACTACTCCCCAGATAAAAATCAGGCAACTTTCCAAACTTTCTTCATTAAATAGAAAAGATCCCCCAAACCGTGACAGTACACACCCCATAGGTAAGAAAGACAGCCAGTGTGCAAAGCCAATTACTAAGCAGGAATCAAGATGTGCAGAGATGTATCACAAATATCTTAAAATCTAAAATCTGCTTACACCTGTCTGGCTGGAAAACATACAGCGAGAGATTCAGATAGCAGGCAAGGGAGCCATGGGACTATGCATTCCCTGGAGAGAGTACAGAATGCACTGACTCTGGACCGAGAAAACAGATATCTCAGCAAAATAGCTTAGTTTTTGCAAATCAAAGTTTGGGATTAAGTTTTTGGTAGAGAGAAATTAGTTTTTTCCCCCTTCTTTTTTAATCAAAACTTTTCACCTTATTACATACTGTTTTCATAAAAAAATTAATTTCAGACAATGATCCTGAACAAAAATTAGTAGTAAAGAGACTTAAGCAAAATTGATCATCAGTTTTTGTAGACTTTAAGTATAACAATAAGATAAAAATTGATTGCACAGTTTAAGGTTTCCATGCTGTCTTGAGCAGATTTTACCACAAAATACATCCAAGTTGTCAAACTGCACTCGGTCTTTAATTCTATACCCACTTTTGGTCAATACACTTTGCCTAAAGCAGGGCAGCTTTCTCAAGAATAGAAACCTTATCTAATTACTATGGATTAATTCGATCTGTTGTATAACAAATATCCTCAAAATATGAAAGTCATTCATCAGGAAACAAGAATGGGAGCATTTTCCATTGGATGAATCAACATGATCACTTCTGAGACCTCCTCTCTTCTTGGCTGAAGAATGTTCCTCTTTCATAAACTCAACCTCAGTCTCTGCATTGTAACAATTTTAAAACTTTATTGGTCTATGTCAGAATCAGGTTTATAAAAGTTGTAGTACTGAGATAAAGAAAAAAGTTGGTTTCTTTACCCTGTACTTAGAGGGTTTTTTTCCCTCTACATGGTCTGTTGAAAGCATTGGGCACTTAACATACTTATTTTCAGCACCTGGCATTGAACCTGCATGCATTAGGAGGGGGAGGGGATCCAGATTTAGGTGTAATTGCAATGTAAGACTGCATTCCCACAGATTTAGATCGATCCATCTGGATCAACCTAACTCCCTAGAGGTTCACGCTAAATTGCTGTCAGCCAAGCGCGCACGGAAGTTAATTACCCCCTTACAGCTTTTAGTAGGCGGGACAGACATTAAAGCCGCTAAGCTGACAGTTAGTGTGAGACTCCCCATGGGGATAGATCGATCTAAAATCTGTGGGAATGCAGTCTAAGTCTGGGGATAATATTGGGAATGAGGCACATTCTTAAATAATGAACAACTGATATTCAGGATGCAGCAATCCTTGGCCAGACAGTACACTGCTATACATCATGAAATAAGTGCATTTATTTCTCAGTACCAAATATTACCCCAATTCTGCAGAGGCACAGAACGATAATCAGTATGGTAATATCAGGATTTATTCATAAATAACATGATTTATTACTGTGCACCATAATAATCTGTGTAAATTCAGCAAGTCAAAACAATCTTATTTCACCAAAGAAGAGGTTTCTGCATGTCACTATGCTTCATACCTACTTGACAAAAGAAAATAACATGCATCTTCCCTACTGCCCTTTTGAAAAGTTTTGTTTATCATTTACATCAAGTACAAAGCTGCATCTCACCAACTGTCAGCAGACATATCATGTGTCTCCTACTGAAACAACAAAAATAGAAAGAAAAACACATCCCTCAGCATGGCCATAGTCTAGCCACAGGAAAAGTGGATTATGTCTGCTTAGCAAATTTTGTTGGCTGCTCTATGATTTGACTTAACTATTCACAACATCCTCACAATGACTCATTTAAGGGCTAAAAGGTCTTCTTAATTTTCAAATCCCCAAATTTTTTTTTTGTGTCAACAAGAAACAGTACAGCATCACGAGATATTCATTCCTCAAAGAACAGTTATTTCTGGTTCTACAAGTGATGTTTGTAGCCAAAGGATATTGCCATTACAAAGTTCCTCTCCCATTGCTAATTGAAACTACTGTTGTTTGTTATTTGAGTACAGTACTATCATACTTGGTAACTGTGGTAGCCTTAACTGGCTACAATTGAAAAGTTGATTGCTTCATCACATGCTGTGGACCAGGGGTGCAGATTAAGCTGTTACCAATTTCTATCAAAGAGTTAGACCTAAATATCAATTCCTGCCACACAGCTCATAATTAACACCATTCTCTCTTCTTTTCCCTATATATATACTTTTTACTGCTCAACACCTTCAGGAAACACTTCTGAACATGTTCTCTTTCCCCACAAACTTACACTACACAGATGTTATGTTTTCAGTCAAAGAATGATACTGTATACAAACACTGGCTACAAGTGTTTAAAAACATTAACTTTATCACCCAGACAACCTCAAAATATTTCCAGTTATTACTGTCATCAAAGCTGAATTGCATATCTGTTCATTTTTAAACACCCTTCAAGTTCCAATAATGTGATTTCCTCAGTTATAAAATACCTCAAGCCCAAATTCAGATACATAAGATTAAGACTCAATTCCTGAAATTAAGACATGTCTTTGTCTTGGTGACCTTTCAATGAGAAGCATTTAGCATAAGGTTTAATAATAAAGCAGCAAAGCAATCAAATGTACAGAGAACAAGAGAGAAAAATAATCCAATCAAGTAGTTTGCCAATTTGAGCTGTATGTCAGTCATTCTTGTGAGTAAGTTACAAAATAATAAGTTACAAAAGTACTAAAATGTACTATTTTCATTTTCAACAGTTATTACATAATAACCAATTTTAAAGACCTACATTTTATGAATATTCATCGGTGCTGTAAGTTAAAAGTCAAAAGTTAAAACAGTTTTCACTTTATTTATATAATGGTGGATATAATATGCTGAAAAAGAAAAAAAACAGCATAACTTTTGAAAATGGTCCAATCAGACTGATTTTCAAACTCGACCTGTATTTTATTAACATTCATCAGTTCTATAAGCTTGAAGACAAATGGTAGAATGGTTTAGTTACAATTTATATAACACTGAAAGTGCTCGGCAACAGCAACAACAACAGACACAGGACGGTAATATGTACAGACATGTGTGTCTGTACATAGAAAATAGTAAAACTCCCGATTTCAAGGGCATCCATTCCATTAGCGCGGGCAGACTTATCATCATATAAAGCATAAGATAATTTTTAATGTAAAAAAAGAAAGAAAAAAAAAGATTGGTGCATCAAAGGCAAGAATGTGCCATCCTAAAGAAGCTTCTATTCTTGTGATATTTTCACAAGTACCTTCTAATAAAGTACAAAGGTTCTGGCACTTGATTCCTCAGGCAGCCTCTTCAGTAGCAAGCATGTGCACAGGTGTTTTCAATCATCCCCTGTCCTTCAAAAGTTATTGCTAGCAAACTCCCACAATGAAATGAAGGTTATCTAACACTTTTTTCTTTTCAGATCTAGCTCTATTGAAAATGAAAGCATGTAAATATTAATTCTGTAAACCTGACTTGATGAATCACGTTTCAATTTTCTGCTTTTTGTTTCCTTAAATTTACAGCCATGTCTGCAGTTTTTTTTTTAAATCAAAGCAATTTTCTTCACTTCTTCATATTCCACAAATATGGGAAAAAAAAGAGCCGCAACAAAGTCCCATCCTAACTACCATATAATTCAACTTGGTTTGAATATATAAGGGGCAATGGGAGAAAATTGTGTGGAATAACCACTAGAAAAGTTAGCGATTGAAAAAAAATATGGGTTTGTTTTTATTTTCTTTTAATATATCATCATCATCATTCCTCTTCGTCCCGTGTGGGACATAAGGCCACTCTTTTAATATATATATGAGTATATTTCAAAGACACCATCAGTGACAATCAGCCTACATCTCCCGCTTAAAACATGTAGGACTTCCTAGGCCAATTTCATTTTGATCAATGAGAAGGCAATCATTATCAAAACTGACTCCACATGTCTGTTTTCAACACTTAAGGTCATCAGCTGAAATAACTGAAAGTGTAATCATTACCAAGTGCATACTCCACAATTGTATAAATCAGTGAGTAAAGCCAGGCTGATATAATACGTGCTGATTGGACGAGAGATTCAGGACATTCAGGGGTGTAGCAATAGTCCGAAAGTTCACTACAGAATCTTCGGACCAATGAACCCTTGATTAAAAAATTGATAAAAATGTTACCATTTTTCGGACCAATGAACCTTCTTTGGACTATCGAGACGCCCCCAAATATTACACTTCAGACATATTGGGCATTCCACTGTAAAATGATACCCAACTTTCATTCAACTTTCATTCAGGCCTAGGTAACATCCTTGAGATGAACAGCATGACACTGCCAGGTCTTTAAAAATTTATTTACTCCATCGAACTTTGTTCAGGATAATAACATCTCTTTAAAAGCCAAATCAGAATCAGTTTTATGTTCACAAATAACGCACTGCTTGAAGCAGCCAAATAAGGACAAAATGTACGCGTGTAATTTCAATCTAAATGACATCAAATTTTCCTTAATTTAAATCTACTGACTGCCAAATTGCTGCTGTCTAAAATGCGTTGACCATGTGTTTGAAGAACAGGGAGATTGACATCCGAGTACCTCGAAAGATTTGTGGCTGTTTCAGTAAAAAGAACGTTTTTAAGGCTTGAGTGAAATATGAGGCAACAACACCGTCACGCCTCATTTAAAAAGTGACTGGGAGCGGGAGCAAATGTCAAGCCACAAAACAATCAAAGAAACACTCACAGTGCACGCTGACTTACCTGCCAAAGTCGACAAAATGCTCCCCAGCAGCACCATGCTTCCAACTGTAAAACGCCAAAGAAGTCCTTTCCCCATTCTCTTTCTACAAATCCTCTCGAACAACAGTACACTGGATTTCGTCTGGGCGTTCGAAGTCACAGCGGTCGTTTNAAAAAAAAAGATTGGTGCATCAAAGGCAAGAATGTGCCATCCTAAAGAAGCTTCTATTCTTGTGATATTTTCACAAGTACCTTCTAATAAAGTACAAAGGTTCTGGCACTTGATTCCTCAGGCAGCCTCTTCAGTAGCAAGCATGTGCACAGGTGTTTTCAATCATCCCCTGTCCTTCAAAAGTTATTGCTAGCAAACTCCCACAATGAAATGAAGGTTATCTAACACTTTTTTCTTTTCAGATCTAGCTCTATTGAAAATGAAAGCATGTAAATATTAATTCTGTAAACCTGACTTGATGAATCACGTTTCAATTTTCTGCTTTTTGTTTCCTTAAATTTACAGCCATGTCTGCAGTTTTTTTTTTAAATCAAAGCAATTTTCTTCACTTCTTCATATTCCACAAATATGGGAAAAAAAAGAGCCGCAACAAAGTCCCATCCTAACTACCATATAATTCAACTTGGTTTGAATATATAAGGGGCAATGGGAGAAAATTGTGTGGAATAACCACTAGAAAAGTTAGCGATTGAAAAAAAATATGGGTTTGTTTTTATTTTCTTTTAATATATCATCATCATCATTCCTCTTCGTCCCGTGTGGGACATAAGGCCACTCTTTTAATATATATATGAGTATATTTCAAAGACACCATCAGTGACAATCAGCCTACATCTCCCGCTTAAAACATGTAGGACTTCCTAGGCCAATTTCATTTTGATCAATGAGAAGGCAATCATTATCAAAACTGACTCCACATGTCTGTTTTCAACACTTAAGGTCATCAGCTGAAATAACTGAAAGTGTAATCATTACCAAGTGCATACTCCACAATTGTATAAATCAGTGAGTAAAGCCAGGCTGATATAATACGTGCTGATTGGACGAGAGATTCAGGACATTCAGGGGTGTAGCAATAGTCCGAAAGTTCACTACAGAATCTTCGGACCAATGAACCCTTGATTAAAAAATTGATAAAAATGTTACCATTTTTCGGACCAATGAACCTTCTTTGGACTATCGAGACGCCCCCAAATATTACACTTCAGACATATTGGGCATTCCACTGTAAAATGATACCCAACTTTCATTCAACTTTCATTCAGGCCTAGGTAACATCCTTGAGATGAACAGCATGACACTGCCAGGTCTTTAAAAATTTATTTACTCCATCGAACTTTGTTCAGGATAATAACATCTCTTTAAAAGCCAAATCAGAATCAGTTTTATGTTCACAAATAACGCACTGCTTGAAGCAGCCAAATAAGGACAAAATGTACGCGTGTAATTTCAATCTAAATGACATCAAATTTTCCTTAATTTAAATCTACTGACTGCCAAATTGCTGCTGTCTAAAATGCGTTGACCATGTGTTTGAAGAACAGGGAGATTGACATCCGAGTACCTCGAAAGATTTGTGGCTGTTTCAGTAAAAAGAACGTTTTTAAGGCTTGAGTGAAATATGAGGCAACAACACCGTCACGCCTCATTTAAAAAGTGACTGGGAGCGGGAGCAAATGTCAAGCCACAAAACAATCAAAGAAACACTCACAGTGCACGCTGACTTACCTGCCAAAGTCGACAAAATGCTCCCCAGCAGCACCATGCTTCCAACTGTAAAACGCCAAAGAAGTCCTTTCCCCATTCTCTTTCTACAAATCCTCTCGAACAACAGTACACTGGATTTCGTCTGGGCGTTCGAAGTCACAGCGGTCGTTTTGAGAAATCACACAGACACCTTCGCGGTAAAGTTGCTCAAAATACAACCCCTAAATCACTCGGCCATGTTGGGCTTCCAGATCTATCACGTGGGTTTCTTGGGCGAAGAGACTTCTCCAAAAGGGGTGAATGGATGGATTCGATCGTAACCCTTTCCGATACTAAGATACAGTTCTTCAAAATGTCAAATGTATTTCATTACTTCTGGGGCTAACATAATGCATTAAAACTCTAATATGAAAGGTGGAAAGTTTCAGAGTATTTTGAGAAAACTTTCTTGAAAGCTGCTCACCATTTGTAGTTCATTAGACCTGCCCGAGGTAGCTCGTGCAGACGACAAGTTTAGACAATGTTGCAAAAGTGGGGTGAAAAGTTCAAGGCGTCCAGAGGGGGGGGGGGGGGATAAATGGAGGATTGTTTGTTTACCAAAATTACTGACTTATGTATTATATAACATACTTTTAACCTAAGTGTTGTATCGTTATAGGTCTTCCATTGGAAAAAAGCTTTTTCAGGAAAAACTATGGGTAAGAAAATTATAACGTGATAACGCGGGCTTTTTTTTCTATAAAATGGGCTTTTGGACAATTTGGACTATATGTACAATGTTGGTTCCTACTCCATGCTACTCAACCAAGAGACTTCTTTATTTTCAAAACGTCAATATACTATGATTGTTTTACGCTTCTAAAGTACATTAGAAGTATTTGTCGTTCCATTAATTAATTCAATTAGCTTGGAGACAGTCAATTTTTATATAGATCTAGCTTCCTTTAAGAAAAGTAGGCCTATTGCTTTGGCGAAATCCACGTAAATACATTTTACTTCCTCGTTTCGCTTTTGCTTTTCTTCACGAGAATTTAATTAAAGGGATAATAACACTTCGTTTCGGCCAAAAAATGAATTTTCCTGGAGTAAACAACAATTTTCCCATACTTACCAATGGTTAATAAATCCATTTTTACATTCAAAGTTAGTCCCTGGTTTTTTCTAAAAAGTTTGGTTTTTTGTTAAAGAAGAGATTTTAACAGAGTATAGCCATCAATGGAGGTCACGTGGTTTAAAGACAAGCTCAAATATCAGAATTTCGAGCTATAACTGCAGTTTTTCTGGTAAAACAGAATATATTATATTTCTATGAGTTATTCACAATGTTTTTATTGTGAAGTATAGATCTCATACGAAGAGTTACATGTATTATCCCTTTAATATCAAGACACATCAATGCAACTTCAACGCTAATTATATAAAAGGTGTATTGCATCGGTCTGAGCTTCAGAGATCCCTACAGGGAACTAAACCGTATAGGCCTACCTTCAACATGCTTTTGTCGCTTTTAGTCATATCGGAAAATCGTAAGACATTACAGGTGTTACTGTCCCCCTCCATAACCTTTCGCACAAGCACCTCCATCCCATGAAATAACGTACGTGATTTGTGAAATTTTCGTGCACACATGAATAGATTACACGTGGGATTACCAAAGGGATTCTGTCGTATCTCATGAGTTTCTTGCGTTTGCAAATAATTAAAATGATCGGAGATGCCATTGGAAAATGTGGACATTAACAATATCGTTAATGCTACAGGTGAGACAGCCTCCAGTGCTATGTGTTTGATGTGTCTGGCACATTCGAGCACAATGACTAACAATGTTTTATCTTGAAACAAGTTATACAGAACACGTGGAAGTACATTAGGAAGAATTGTGAGTACAACTTTTAGTCCAGAAAACTTTTCATTGAAGACAAGTCAGTCGATAAAGCGATGCAATCATGTATTAGCATGGTCTACTTTTAGTGTGAACTGTACTAAAATAGGTGTTAAAATAAATTAACACATGAAATCACACTGAATACTAGAAAACTCGACGTAGTAAGCTAGGGTTGTTTGATAGGTTAAAATGTCTACAGACACGCTGTTAGGAGACCAGTGATCACTGCCAGGAACCGCTACGTCGAGTCAGATGGTAAAGCAGAATTCTGGCAAGGACACCGGCCAACAACTGGGTAATGGTACTGTTCCCAGATGAAAGCAGGTTCAGTGTTATCAAAAACGATGGACGCGTTAGGGTTCAAATAAAAACAGCTGGAAAGAAGTGCCTTTCAAAATTTTCTGCCTCTGGCCGACAAGACGCACCCCACATAAGTCATGGTATGGGGTGTATTGGCTAGCTATGGTGTGGGCAATCTGGTTTTGGTCTACGGGAAGCCTTAGACTGCATTCCCACTAATTTAGATCGATCCGTCTGGATCGACCTAAGTCCCTGGGGGTTCACGCTAAATTGCTGTCAGCCGAGCGCGCACTATAGTTAATTACCCCCTCACAGCTTTTAGTAGGCGGGACAGACATTTAAGCCGGTTAAGCTGACACCAATCTAGTGAGACTCCCCAGGGGATAGATCGATCTTAAACTCTGTGGGAATGCAGACTTGGGCTCTATTCCCATAGATTTTAGATCGATCTATCCCCGCGGGGAGTCTCACTAGATTACTTTCAGATAATCCGACTTAAATGTCCGTCCCGCCTACAACAAGCAGTAAGGGGGTAATTAACTTTCGTGTCCGCCCGGCTGACAGTTATTTAGCGTGAACCCCCAGGGAGTTAGGTCGATCTAAAGTAGGTCGATCTAATCTATGGAAATGGGGTGTATGGAAATGGAGTGTTAAAGCAGAACATCCGAACTTTGGAAAGGAACTTAAGGGTAGTAGTAGTAAAACGACCAAAGGCATAGAAACAATGGCATATTCTTATAGGTTTTTATAAAAAAAAAAAATAAAAAAAAACATACTTCCTAAAGGCCAATTTAAGACAGAGATGAAGTGCAGTGTCCAACGGATGACGCTGTACATAGCGCCATTTTTGGGGAAAAAAAGACCGTTATCGGTTTTGGATTTTCTCCATGACCAAGACAGCTATTTAACTGATTCAAACGAGGTGAAAGCACTCCAAAAGGAAACCAGGGGATTGTCTTAAGCTATTTCCCTTTGATTTGATCGTCTTTTATGTTAAATTACCCCACATTTCAATGGGTTATTCACTTCANGGTGGTATCGTTCAAAAGGCAAAATAACGCCTTTGTTCAATGAAAAACTGCTCATAAATCCATTAAAAAAATGACGGAACGGGATTGTACCCCATACTTTCGTGGTCAAGTCTGCCCATGTTCGTGATGAAATCTTGTTCAGGGATGAAGTTACGCCCCATACCGATTGCTATCTCACCGCAAAATAGAAGGGTGTTCAACTGACGATTAAATCTTTGAGCTGCCCATGCTTTTACATTGCAACGAGATATATAAACGCTGATATTTTATATTTCGAGGGTTTTTTATTGTTTTAAATCAGCAAATAGATAGATGTATTATTGAATAATAAGATGCAGGAAAAACATCATTATTGGTATCGAGATGCTAATAAAGGCTTACAATAGCCTTAACCGACTCTTCGGTAATGAAATGATAACACTGAGGTGGCTTTGTGATTACCAATTTCAACACAGTACCCTCAACAATACTGGCATCAAGTCAATGTTTGCATTTACTTTACTTTAACTTCTTCTTTCATACATTTGTATCACCCTGAGTTTCAGAGGACAGTCGAAAGACGCCTCTCTAGTTTTAGCAAGCCTCCGCCGATACTGGAAATGAGGTGAGTTTCCAAAATTACCTGAAACGCAGGTTATTATAAAATGACTTAAAGCCAGCATTTATTGAATCCGAGCACAAAGAAAGCAAAATAAAAATATAACGAGTTTTTTTTTTGTTTCGAATAAAAGGAAAAGAAAACAGGAAAAACAGCGCATTGTTCTGGTGGAATTGACAACTTTCTACTACTTGGCTCTTATTAGGGATTACACTATCAAGTTCAAAAATTAAAACAGGCAATGAGAATACAGATAAAGTTATACATTAAAAGGTTAAATGTAACATACTTGTTATTTGATCCCCGGTAACATTTCAAATCAAAAACACGGTAATGTTATCAAATTTACCCTCATTTTTGAATTCTATGGTAGAGGAATTTAAAATGGAAATAAGATCTCCTCAAACAAATGAATTTTAAACTACTTATATACACCAGGGCAAACTTGACAAGAAAATGAAGATTAATGATTTATTATTTGAGAATAGTGGATGTATCTCGGACTCATTTAATGCATTTTGGTCTTTGATCTCTCGCACCCAACATATTTATAGCTTCCTACCATTAGAACGTATTCATGTTATAGGTGATTTAAGAAGAAATATACTGCAGTTCGTTAGTTTTATTGACCTTGGCCCTTTTCACCTCGAGCGGTACAGTTTTCTGTATCGTGCCAGTTTGGCTGGTCTTAATATGAAATTACTCTATAGGAGAGTTTCACCCCATTTCCATAGATTTTTAGATCGATCTATCCCTGTGGGGAGTCTCACTAGATTACTGTCAGCTTGGCCGGCTTAAGCGTCTGTCCCGCCTACTAAAAGCTGTAAGGTGGTAATTAACTATGGTGTCCGCTCGGCTGACTGCAATTTAGCCTGAACCCCCAGGGAGTTAGGTCGATCTAAAACTTAATCCTTAGATCGATCTAAATCTCTGGGAAAGCACCCATTAACTCCGTTCTCATGTTGATAATCACTCGCAGAAAAACACCAGTAACGTTTACAAGTTACAGCTAAGACAGGGTGCCCATATCCTAACTTACTAGAAGGATCGATCAAACTTCGAAGGGATTCTCGCTAAATTGCAATAACTTTCGTGCACGTTTTAACTGAATGTGATTTAGCGAGAATCCCCTCGGAGATAGATCTATCCCGCTAGTAGGATAGGGTTATGGGAATGGTCCGTTTCACGTTGGCTCCAAGCAAGTTTTCAACACCAGTCTATTCATTAGACTGGGGCAGGGCAACGGGGTTGAAGGGAAGGGAAAGGGGGGGGGGGGTTATAAAGTGCACACCAGAGTAGAAGACTGATTGCATCAATGTAATGGTCTAAAATCAAGAACATATGTGCTTGATATGTTCTATTCGCATTATATAAGAATGACTTTTAAACGTAATAAGCCAGAGCTAATGTGTCATGGTCTTTGTGTTAAGGCAATTTTAACCGTAAATTACTTCTTCATGTCGTCCCTTGGGTGTTTGTCTTTACACAGAAATTTAAGACTCAGTTTTAAAAAAAGATTATTAATTCAAAAAGAATTTAACGTATAAACATATTGGAGAGTAATTTGCCTTTATTTTGATTCTGCACAAGACCGCGTATTTTTGATATAAAATCACACATTCATTTTTTTTACACAGAATTGCTAGCTTTAAGCCTAGATTACATTTACACGGGCGCCGTGCGATGAAATTGTCCGTACGATTTTTTTTGAAATTGTAAGGAGCTACGGGCTACGCCGAGTATGTCTACATTACATGGCCTGAAATCCGTACGATTCCATGCGATTTCGCACGACCACTGTCTACCTCCGCTCAGACGCCGTACGAAAAGGGTATTACGGGCAGTATGCATGCACCGGGCATCGCATTTTAAATGTAATCTAGGCTTTTACAGTGCTGGACACCTTAAACCTTTCTTCACCTTGTTTATCTCAATAAAAATGCTGCGCTCCGTATGGGTCGTAGAGTAGGAAGTGTGGTAGAGACGCTCTGTTTTGGGTGCTAAGAAAAATATGTACAGCCATGAACACACCTTTTATGCTTTTGATTTTACTCCACATGTAAAATGACATTGTTTCTCTTAATGCAAATGGTGTTCCTTATAAGTTATCCATATTTAACTTTCAATATCTTCATCTTTAAGAAAGGCTTTTATTCGAAAATGACATCCATGATACATGGCTGAACAAGAAACAAATTCATTATGGATCAATTTACAAAACATAGGATTTTTGAAAATGGTTTGCAACCACATCAACCTTTTAGACGATTGGTAACAGTATGCTTTTCAAAAAAGTTACTAGTTACTTCACTTAAACTGTTAATTGGAAGTTTAAAAAAATGATATAGCACATATTTACAAAGCAAAGTTTTAATGGTACACAAAATGTACAATAAAATTGGTATACAATTCTTGAAGAGTAATCAAACTTATGAAATATAAATAGTCTACACAAAAACGACTTATTTCTCATAAAGTGAAAAATATACTATACAGAGTGTCCCCATGTTCCTAACATTTCAGTTACTAACTTTCAAATATATTAACTTTTTTGTGTGTGGAATACAGAAATTGTTGACTGCATTTCAGCAATATATTTCATGTTGAAACTTTGATGATCTGTAGTCACATACATACACTTATACTGTACTTGTGTTCGAGTTTTGAATGATTAGACTTATGAACAACTTTGAAGAATGTTACTGAAGACTGTAGGCAGTGTTTTTTTTTACTGAAGTTGAGTCAACGGGGGAGGGGGGAGGGTAAAAATGTTCACTTTTTGCTTTTTTTTTTTTGAGAAAAAGAACCCCTGTTTGAAATTGGTGGCTACATGCTTGTAATCTTTAAGTAACTTGGAGGTCACTCTCCATGTTATTTTCCTAATGCTGTTTGAATATCACTGTCTTCATTCTGTAAGTATATTAGTTATCAAGACAAATAACAAATACAACAACTTTAAAAAAAACAACAGACATACATCTACTGTTCAAGGACAAGGTGTGGAATACTATGTTCCTATGTTATGATTTTAAAAATTTGATGCTAACGATAGTTGGTAACTACTGCAAAAATGTGGAAACACTGAAAATTGTCTAAGTGATTTTGGTCTAAAATCTTATGAAGTGTCTCTTTAAAGCCTAGATTACATTTACATGGGCACCGCCCAGTACGTCTACATTACATGGCCTGAAATCCGTACGATTTTGTGCGATTTCACACGGCCACCGTCTACCCCTGCTCAGACGCCATACGAAAAGGGTATTATGGGCAGTATACATGCACTGTACGGGCATCGCATTTTAAATTCAAATACTAATGGGATGTACACAGCTTATTTCTTTATGTCCACCTTACATTGAGGAAAAATAATAATAATTAATTCAAATTAAAAGAATTAAAATGATGTCTCACTTAATATATATTATTATCATTTCTGAAACTTAAAATTTATCTCTGTAGGATTATGCTCCACTGTCGCTTCCTTTTTACAGCATATTCAGATCCAAATTTTTGTTTTAGTAAACATATGGTATGATAACATATTTGACGCGTTCACAGTAATGGTCCCAGTGAGCGCCATATTTTTTCCTGCACATGGCATCATCACGCATCGCTCTGTGCACCAGCAAGATGAAGAAATAAATGGGATAGAAGTATGGTAACAGAGAGGAAAATCCTGAAATTAAGAAACGTAAATGTATATGACAAACTTACATTCCGAACTTTTGATATTGTGTATTATCTTATTAATCTTATGCTAATGCATTAAAAACTTGGCTGTTGTTGAAACAAAAAGTCTGACAAAAAGCTTATTAAAACAATAAAAAAATAATATTATATTTAATTCAGTTAATGTATAAGATATATAAATTACAAATCAATTTCTGTCACAAACTCTTTATATAAACATGTCAGGAATGTGTTAAAAATATTACAAGAAATTAAAAGGAAACTTTTTAAAATTATAAGTTGAAATTAATACTTGAAACTGTTAATGAGGTAAATCCCTCATAATCCCTTAACACAATGCAACGGAGGGCTTAGAAATGCTATTTTTAACTTACCACAAGGCAGAGACCAGGCCAGCCCTATAATCAGGTCCCCAAGGTAGTTAGGATGTCGACACAGCCCCCACCATCCTGACACCAACAGTCTCTTGCCTGGCACATTGGTCGGCATACTCTCCAGATCTATGTGGAATAAAACAAAACTCTTTTGTCAGTATTTTATGCTGTTTATAAACATTGCACTTTTCCTCAGACTGAAAAGAATCCTTTGCTTTTCATTGTCTTCTGACATATTGTGTGCAATCTCAAACATCTACTTTATTTTCATACGTTAAAAGTATTTTATCAAATAAATTAAAAGAGTGCATGCAAAAACAAAACTTGCTTTCAGCCTGTGTTGTGTGCTTCAAAATGCTTACCAATCCAATTTCAAAATCATATCATTTTCCATTATGATGTCTATATTTTTTAGTAATTACTGCAACTCAACTATAAGACATTGTTTATAATACATTTCCAGAACATATGTTTTACTTACGAGCTAATGCAGGATCATAAGGATTTTTCCTGAACATGTTCTTTTGAGAGTTGGATCCACGGAAGATTAAGAAACCAATCACTGAAAAGATTGCTCAAGTTATCAGAGTTTCTAAATCCATGTTTGAAATGTCATAAAACTTTAAATGGTGAGAATTTTGCTCTACTTAATATTGAAAAAAAAAATTATATTCAGTTGATACATTTTACTTTGAATGTGCACTTATTAAGAGGAAGCTGATATTTAGGCTTAGGAATTTCCGAAACTACTGAATTAACAATCAAAGTGTTTTCATGGAGTATATTGTGCCCAAATTTTGCCGATATGATTTTCCACAATAAGCTTTCATTTTTGAGTGTTTACAGCGATAATATAAATTATTCCAACATCAAACAATAATCACTTGAAAGTGGCAACGTACAAAATGCAATTTAGTGTGTAGATGAAGGATGCCATGGCAGTGAATAGCCACCACAATTCTTTAAATATGACAGAAAATTTCTTCATGATGACTAGCGTATTACAATGACACAAACCACTGTGTAACAAGACAGGTAACCTACTGTTGAGTAGTGCTACAGCAGACAGAGCCCACCATGGCAGCGACTGTGGGTGCTCCAGTAGGAAGCGTGGCTGAAGACTGTACAGGAAGGGCACCCATGCCAAGTCACCAAAGCAAAGCATGAACCCAAAGCCTTCATGGATAATGTCCATGGTGGTGAGAATGGCTTCCTGAAATTACAGTTAATATATATAACACTAGAGGTGTGTTAAGACAGGGCAACTTTGGAGTCGAAATTAACTGAAGTTAAATCAAGCTGTGTTCACACAAGACAATTTTAGAATAGAAATTGGTCTTAATTCATCAAATGACCAGTTTACACATACCCAATTTAGTTATTGATATTTGGTTGCCTAGAATTGTGAGCAAAGCCAATACTCTGTTCTGATTCCTGTCTACAAAAAGACTTTATTCAAATGCAAGTTCTCAGAGTGCAAATTACAGACTGCTAACAAATACTTGCAGATGTAAAAAAAAAAGTTGTGTGCAATCTTACCTCACTCCAGAGTGCATCAGCAACATACAGAAGCTGAAAGCCACACACCATGATAAGTGGGTAGTTTGGCCATCCAGATTTACTACCATAAGCTTCTGCCAGGAAACACATGTTGATGGCCACCCAGCCAATCAGCCCAGGGCGCAACTCACAGAAGAATTTCCAGTCAAAGCTCCCTATGCGTGGGTTCAACTCCCGCCCCATCCAGAAATCATATATGGCATTGCCTGAAATGAAAGGATTTTGATGCAGTGCATGTATATCCCTTGCACATTTTCTATACACGTATGTGTCATGTGTTTTTTTTAAATTCACGCTACCTATCGTTCTTTCTTCGTCTGAATACAATGGCATGTATGCAGTATAAAATGGCATCCTTACATTGTGCTTGTTATCCCTATCTTTGCATTATTTTATCTTAATATTTTGACTCGATATTCATTTGAACTTTAAAATATTTTGGTCAGTATTTAATTGGAAGTTTTAAAAAGACATCTGTAAATAATAATGCACTGGTGGATCCAGGACTTTGCTAGAGAAGGGGGGGGGGGGTTACAAGGATAGAATTTTGCTATAGAAAGCAGGGCCAATAGGCATCTATAAAAATATTTCACTAATCTATGCAGGGCACAGGGATGGAAAAACTGCTTCATTTTTAATAATTTCGTTTGTTGTGTTGTCTTTGTGGGGTGGAGAGGGGGATACCTCAAGGGAGGGGGGGGAGAGAAGGGGCACATGGATGTTGTGTTCACCACCCCCTTCCTGCTTGATCCACCATTGTAATGGAGTACAATATTAAATCTGATATTGTAATTATAAATTTTTAAAACCTACCACTTGCTGCGAATGCCAGGGCATTGGGTTTGGCACTCCTAGCCCTGATGTATAAGACCAAGCTTAGAACTACACTGAATACAATGGCAGTGGTGATAAGCTGAAGCCACAGTGTGTGGACAGTGGACAGGTCCACCTTGAAGTAAGCCTGACCAACTCCCAGGGCAACCAAACTGACCATCAGCGCTATGAAACCTAGGGGAAAAAATAAATATTGTAAAAATGTTGGTTAAATGTACTTTGCAGTTTAAACTTGTATCATAATTGTTTGTCAAAATGTTGGTTATAAACAACAATGGCAATCACCCAATTGAAAGGTTTGTGAACAGCAAGTGAAATGAATTGATTTTGCTTTGCAGTGATTGAAATCCAAAACTTGAAAAAAAAAATACTTGTTTGACTTATATACTGACTTAATAATTGTAAGTGGGCAAGTCAAATAAGCACTTTATTAAAATATTACAAACCTTGACAAGGCAACAAATATATTTGAAGACTTGAATGACAATTAATAAAATGGTTGCTAGCTTCCTTTATACACTGAAGAAGAAATAAACTTGTAAAGAAAGCTTACCATTGCATCTATACTGAAGCCTCTGTAGGCCTTTGACAGGTTGACCAGATACAACTTTGCCAACAGGAAGAACAGCCAGAACCACTTGGAACACGAACCAGCCAAGTCCAATCATAACTGCTTTAGAGTCAAAGTAATTGCTC
Organism: Lingula anatina; assembly: GCF_001039355.2. Next base: position 62,894 of record NW_019775658.1, on the reverse strand, counting down.
AACTTCTTTGGGATTGATGGTATTGCCAATGTACAGGATTTCTACAGAAATAAAGATTGTTTTTCTTAATTTTTTAAAAAGCAAATCTGGTTGATATTTTCGTTTTGTAAAATCTTCTGTAAATGTTGAGACATACAATGCAAGACCCCTCCCACTGCATGCATGCAGAAACAAATTAATATACATTTTATATATAATTATCAAGATGACTAACTTAACAGTCCACAGCGTTGTATTCCAATATCTATCAACATAACGCCAGAGAACTTTTTAATATGTTAAAAAAGGGGAGTCACTTACCGTGTACGTCCAAATATATATCTTTACTTATTTATCATTATTTGTGACACTGAACTTCGTCTGCTTTCTGTTATCACTAGTAACAATTACATAAATGAAATTATTACACGTTAACAGCTCACATTACCTCTGTGCACATAATATTGATGACATAAACAGTTGCCGGTAGAAGCACAATACAGAAGAAAGCTCCAACAGGTCCACCAAACTCCGAGTCCGCAACAGGTTTGTCGGCGACTGGCTTGTCGGCAACTGGTGTAGCAACAGCGGGTCTGGCGGGGCTGGGTTTTCTTTCCATTTCAGGTTTCTTCTCCACTTCTTCAGGTCCGTTTGTCTGTAAGATAGACACTATGTGATGGTATGATCATACAATGACCGAGCCAAGATATCGTTCGAGGTTGGATGAACTTTGACCTGCCGCATGTTTACCTGGTAACAATCGTACGACGTATCGTCTAGACGTCTGTCAAATGCATACACGTAGAGGCATCGTTATAATTTTCTGTGAACAAACGTTACTGACTACCACTTGTTCTTCGGTTTACATCTGGTGTCATTTGGGTTAATACTCCAAACATAAACCTCGTTTTCATCACATGCACAGCTTATGTGTGTAATAGTTGAACATGCTAATTTTTGAAAATTGAAACGGGCCTATGCTGTCAGAAATGATATAAAGTGCAAATAAAGATAATTGTCGAGTCTTAATGATGGTAATTGTAAACAAGATCTGACACTGTGGCAAACTCCTAACAAACTCATTTCTGTAACTTGCGTGCTTTTGGTTGCGTCAGGTCTTATCACTTTTGACTGACCATTTCTAACCTTCAATTCTGTCCAAATCGACACGTTATATACCACCCGTCTCACTACCAAAAAAGCGCACTTTCACAGTCACATACTCAATATTAGTGAAAAACACCCTAAACTGCCTATTTTTAAAGCAAAACGTACACCAGGAAATTTCAACATTTCATTAGGTCCCAGTTTGTAGTAGGACGCATCAAGGGGGTTGAACTCTTAAGGCTCGTTGATATTGGTCTTTCACACACAGTAACAGCCAGTTCACGTTTTATTTAAAGGTTACTGTGCGTTAGAGACAAATACCAATTACTATCGAACTACACGTATCCCCATCCGGGGAGCTCAACCTCCTTGTACGCATAAAGGGCTAGGGGCGACAAGGCAAATAAAATTCATTAACTAAAACGGTTTTTGGTCATCTTTGACCATATACTTCATTTCTAGAAAATTGCCGTCTTCAGTGTTAGGTAATGTGACACAAAATACAACATGGGAAAAGTGAAAAATTTTTATTTAGGCAAAAATACAAACTGTACAGCTATTTCTGGCAAAAGAACACACTTATTTACATTTCTAAATTGATTTTATAAAACCCCTGAGTTCACCAAGAAATACAATTTCTCTGTAAACTGTGTAAAAAGCAAGTCGGTAATAAAGCAATATGTTGATTTGATGGGCACTTCAAACAAGCATATACACATTTGTGCACTAGAAGCAGTGTGCAGTTAAAAAATCCATATGGTCATAACAATGCATTGTATGGTTTCAACCACCTTTCCTTCTATCTGTTTTTTACAGTAACAATTTTAAAGTTTCCATCTATGTGTAAAATTGAAAATATAACAGGCTGATATCAACTTACATTACATGGTGTTCTACACAACAAACTCCTAAAATGTACATCAATATTCACATATCTAACACAAGTTTTACATTAATAAAGAATGCTGATAGTAAATAGTAAGTTGTTTCCAAATTTCATGTTAGAATTGCATTTATTATATGCCAAACAAACAAAAAAGCTCTTTATAAAATATTAAATTCTATCATTAAAAGATAAATAATAAATATGTTAAAAAGTAATACTGACTTTCTAGCTATGAAATGTTGTCTATTATTTCTGAAATATATTAAAACTGTTGAATCCCAAGTAAATTCTTTTCACAGTTCATCACTGTCTTTTGCACAAAAAAGACATTCAAGAAATGATGAACAAACTTTCTCGGTAACCAACATTTAAAATTATGTAAGTCTTAAAGAAATAGTCATTCATTGTGGCGAGGGCAGTTTCTTTGTCATAATTTCATACAACGTATGAATTCAAGCAACAAATGTCTCGAAAATAATTTACAATCTAACAAGGTAGGAATAATATTGTACATATTCAGATCCAATCTTCTCTGCTGTCTGTTTGAAGCATTTAATAAACAAATGGAATTAACTTGTACTTCACACGCTGGCAACAGCGGTCCCATGTAGAGCCATATTTCTTACTGGCCTCAGCCTCTTCCTTGCGCACACTGTCCATACACAGCAGTGTCATCAAAACTGGGAAGACGTAGACCAGTGGAGTGGAGAAACCTGAATGGAATTAAATTCAATTTTTTCTATGAGTATTGCTGGGAATATAAGGTGCTATAATGAGTGCAACATCTTTCAATACTGGACTATACTTAACAGTTAGAAATGGAAGTGGAGGCTTGATTAGAGAGCACCACTAACAAAGACATTAGCTCATCAATGATTTATATCCATTTTAACTGCATATTGGTAAACCAGGCAAAAATATCTTCAAAATACCTTAAATGGATAATGGACTGTTTAATTTTTATGCAACTTACCACAAGCCAGTGACCATGCATATATCAAAACAAGTTCTGCAAAGTATAGAGGATGGCGGCACATTCCCCACATTCCTGACACAAGCAGCCGCTCCCCTGGGACACTGGTCGGCATGCTCTCCAAGTCTGGAAATGAGTTGTTAAAAAAATGGCATAAGAAAGAAAATGGAGTTAAAGACAGTGCAGCTATTCTTCTAAAATGTTTTTTCCCTTTGGCCACACTTTTTTTAATTTTATGGATGACATCCTGCGCGCGCACCGATTTTCGTCCGTTCTCCGAAAAAAAAAAANTAATAAAGAAAAAGTGAGCTTTGCTGTGTAACCTTTGCTAAATTCAGTGAATAGCCCATATTCAGAGGAAAAGCAATATCTAGGCAATGTAAAACGCACAAAAGAATTCAAAGTATTTTGCATTGGTATGAGAATTAGAAAATTAGCTAAAAACACTGAGGTGATTGACTTCTAACACAAGTTAGAAAACTTATGCTTTGTTCAGGGCATACTTACGTGATAATGTTGGGTCATAGGGGTTCCTTGTGAATCTGGCATTCTGTGAAACTGTTGACTGATAAAGGATGAAACCAAACACTGGAAAAAAGAAACCAATACCAAAATGTAATGAACTGATAAAAAAAGGTGTACATATATAAATCATAAAAAAGCAAATCCGACTTTAAAAAAAAAAAAAATTGCTTAACAACATTACCATCCGCATTTACTAATTATGTGATACTGTTAATGTGGACATTCAGAAAGATGTAACTGGCACAGGGCTTCAGGCCCATGGGAGTTCAAAGTCACACTTTAAACTGCCAATGTGTGATTAAAAAAAGTTCCAAGAACACTGCTAATCAGACTGGACTTATATTTTACAGCTTTTAAATACTCCTGACCACCAGTTATTTTGAAAATAAGGTTTTCCATTTATTGCATTAACAGTAAAAAGGCAACAATACAAAGGTCATGGCTTTATGTTAAAAAATAATGATTAAAATAAAATAAATAAATAAATAACAATAATAAATAATAATACATAAGTAAATGCTACTTACAGTTTAGCAGAGCCACACTAGCTAGTGCCCACAATGGTGGAGTTTGAGGGTGCTCTAATAGATATCGTGCCTGGATGGAAGAACCAAATGGTCCTGCCAACATGAATCCATAGATGAACATGAATCCAAGCCCCATCTTGGTTATGTCAGGCATAGTCAGAAACATATCCTAAAAACAAGAGATTTTAATATTTGTTAACTTATGTCACTGTTATGCAATTACTGACCTTGAAATGAAGTTGATATGCTCTTTGGCAGTCCTCGGAAAAGTTATTTTACTTTTTTATTTACATCTAACAATGCTGACTAAAAGCAAAAGCTGAGCATTTTGTTATATAATTTTATACCTGAATGCCAATGCCTTACAAGATTATCTTAAAAGGTTTAATGTCCAATTTATGGAATACCATTAACCTATACCAACACAATGAGGTGTGCACCTGATATATTTTAAACATGGTCAGTAACATGTGAGATACTTAGTACTGATATCGTAAAACCCTAATAACCACCGCCAAGGAGGTTATGTTTTCACCCCTGTCTGTTTGTTTGTCATCAACATAACTCAAAAAGTTATGAACTGATTTTGATGAAATTTTCAGGGTAGGTGGTAAATGGGTAACTTAGAAAAGATTCGTTTTTGGTGGTGATCCGGATCAATAATCAATAATAATCAAAAATTGCTGCCTTGGAGGAGTGCTTTTCTAGTTTTAAAATAATCTACAACTCATTGGAATGACAATTTCAATTACTCAATTGATATACCTCATTCAGTACTTGGACAGCACAGTGCAAAACCTGCACACCAGCTACCAGAAGGAATGGGTAGTTTGACATCCCTGATTTGCCAGTGTATGCCTCAACCAAAAAGATCACATCAACAGCCAACATGCTGAGGTATGCAAAACGTATCATAAAGAGTTTCCAGTCAAATGTCCTTATACGAGGGTTCAACTCGCGCCCCACCCAGAAGTCAACCAAAATATTACCTGAAATAAATAAAAAAATAATAATTAAAAAAAAAAAAAAAAAAAATTCAATAATAAACAGAAATCTTGCTTTGATGAAAAATATATATGTGCCAAGTCAATTGTTCAGGTGTCCTATATGTCAATTATTGTTACTGTCTTGCATTACACCATTCTTTTATCAAACAATGACAAACAAATAGTACCCTGCTTTCAAAAAACTTCACAACTTTTATCCAATATTAACATAAAATTAGAGGGTTAAATCATTAATAGGTCTTGGTAACAAACAGTTCCCAAATTGTCAGAACCCAAACCTTGTTAAGAACGATTAAATATAATTAATCCAACTGCCATGATATACTAACCAGTGGCTTCAGGTGCCACAGCACTTGGTTTGGCTTTCCTGGCCTGGATGTACAGGACCACACTGAGAACAAGGGACAACACTGTGGCAGCAGAAATCAACTGGAGCCACAGAGTGTGAACAACAGCCAAGTTCACCTTGAAGTAAGCATGGCCAACAGCCATGGCTACAAGACTCAACACCAGTGCTATGGAACCTGGAAATACAACTTCCTGTTAGTGAAAGGGTTTATTTAATATTTAAACTTAACATATGACCCAAAAAAGAAATATGGATGCCCAAAAGTTGATGTATTTTCATGCCCCTTCATATAAATTTGATTAAAATTAATAAAGTGAATAATTAATTAACAGTTACTTGCATGACCTTAATACTGGAAAAAATCACGAATAATTTGTAGTTTTTCTTCACATTTAAAGTTACTGAAGATAAAGATTATCTCTAAAGCAACATGAGAATCACGAAAAAAAAAAAAAAAAAAAAAAAAAAAAAAAAAAAAAAAAAAAAAAAAAATAAATAAATAAATAAATAAACAGCCATATTAAAACTGAGCAATTGTATGAAAACCCACCATTGCATCTGTACTTGAGTTTCTGTGATCCTCTGACAGGGAGTCCGGATATGACCCTGCCAACTGGGAGGGCCGCCAAGACAACTTGGAACAAGAACCATCCCAACACAATCATAGTTGCCTTGGAGTCAAAATAATCCGACACTTTCTTGGGGAACATTGGCATCCTCAACTTGCAAGAATCCTTATGGAATGGGATAAAGCAAAGATTATTACTGGTCTATTGTAAAATAAGTGAGCACATAAAATTACAAAAGATCAATAGCAGTTTAAAAAATCTAGTGTGCTAAACTAAAATAGATCATATTTATCTTACCTTGGCACACAGGAGATTGAGAGTGTAAAGCATAACTGGTGAAAGCAGTATTCCAAGCAGTGCAAAAACTGGACCTGCGAGAGACTGGTCATCTCCTCTTGCTTTTGACCTGGGAGGGCTAGATCTTCGTGCAACCTCAACTTTCTTCTCAGGTTCATACTATAAAAAAGTTAAAAAGGCATTAGCATATACTCTTGACAAGCTTTTTAATAATGAATTTTTATCAAAAAGAAACGAATGGTTAATATCAAACCAAACTTTAAAACTGTGTTAGTTAATCTACAGTATGAAAAATTAGGAAGAAAAAAAATTGGAAAAATCTACCTTGTCAAGCTTTCAGGCAGTGAGTTTAAATAACTCAGCAGTGCAGCAGCAAGTCCTATAAACTCAGACGCAGCATAAAAAACCGACCTTGCCATTTAACGGAAACAAAATGCATCCTCCTCCGACAGTTCCACAGCAAAACATGGCATTAGACCATTTTCATATCACAAACACACAGTAATATACACTGATTATTTACCTTCTGGACTCATGGTAGCATTTAACCATTTTTTTAAAAACATTGATAATGACCCTTTTTTCTCAACAGCTTGTCAGTTTGATTAAATTACCGTAAACTTTTGCATAAGCAAACAAATCAGCTAGCATGAGTTCAGTTACTTATGAACATCAATTAAAAATACAAAATTCTAGCATAAATAATCTATCAATAGCATCAACCACAGAATTTAATACCTGCTTTTCTGCAAGCCTTGCAGATTGCCTTGTAGGAGTAGAAGGTGTGGCTGCAGCACGGGTCTTTGAAGAACTGCGAGATTTTGAAGAACTGCGAGGTTTCCTGGCTGGGGATGGACTTTGCTTGGCTTTGCGAGAAGGACTTGCCTTGGACTTGCGCCCCGGAGATCTGCCCCGACTTCTAGATCTGGACCGTGACCTAGAACTTCTGGTGAAGTTTGACATGGCCTAAATTTAGAGAGAGACAGAGAAAAAACATGGTCAATTTTTGCATATATCAGGTTGCTTTTTTTTACTCAAAGTTCTTAGTTGATAATTTTACTAAAGGCATTGATTTCACACAAAGGAAACCATGTCAGAGATATATTACATGCTGGGGAGCAAAAACTGGAGTAGTAGTTCAGTCAGTAACCTTCAGTTCACATCTATTCTTTTATAAATTAGAGGATAGCTGTTTAACCTTGGTATACTTCACTTTTCAAGTTTCCTACTTTATAAATCTTACAGTTTTTATCCTTATAATGATTAAATGCTTAGTGATAAAAAGTATTTGAAAGAATCCATACGACTAAAGCTATCACACAAATTTGTAATTTCTCTTTAAAGAGATAAAGCTATCAATTAGACTTATTCTGGTTCTCCTTCTATTTAATGCACACACACAGTAAGGAAAGACTGCCAATGTCACGCAAAGTGTCAATTTGAAGGAAAATTACCTTAAAAACACCTGACAGTAGGAGTAAATAGTGCAAACTGTTAGTAGAAAGATTGAAAGGCAGGTTTACATTGCAGACAAGTCTGGCATTTTCTGTACATTTTATTTTGTCATACAGAAAAGGCCTATACAAGTGTCACATATTGCCTACAGGTAGCTAGTAATACAAAATCAAGGAAGTTTGAACACCCAGATTTATTAAACCATGAATGAAATAATATAAATGACACTTTATGTATTGACAATATGTGACACTGAGAAGGATCAACCACTCTTCAATGTAATGTTTAAGGGACAACACAAGACTTCAAATTCAAACTAAAACACACAGTAAGGAGTGGAAGCTACTCTGCAAACTCACCCTTTAATTACTTACACTGATGTGTTTTTGGCTGATAGTTTCTTCAGTTCCTTCCATATATCTTACAGTGTAGCGCCCATCTTTATTGTTCAGAACCTTGGCTCGAAACCAAAGATTACTGCCTGGCCATTTTGCATAAACTTCATCTCCCACATCATGTAACCTACTCTTTTGTGGACTGGACATAATTTGTGTTTTTCCCCAATTTAAATGTGTTCTTGTATTGCAGGTAGCTAATACCACTAGATTTAGTATCCCAAAAAATTAGGCCTACAAGTGAAATAAAATAAGCAAGAATTTATGAAGCATGCAAATCAAGTTCAATTGTGTTATTACACCTTTTCCCATGAAAAAGATAAGCAGAAGTTAACAAAGCCCTACATAATATACACAGTGTGAATACCTGTTTTGCAGGTCTTGCGGGAGTTCCAGGCATTCTGAGTGCTTCTTATCTGTAATAACTTAAAACAGTACCACACTTTGTCAATTGTGCATCTGAATGCCAATGAATTAATTATTTCTAGTATACCATGACCAAATATTCAGGTTCATTTGCAGGAAATCACACACACCCATTCATTATCACATCTCAAATTAATATATATAATGTAAGATGTTTTATGGTTGTAGATATTTGAAACTATAAAGCTGTCATGCAGGTGCCATATTTACAGTATAATCAAAACACATGGGGTAAATATAATTACAAAATAAAGTCAAGAAACTAACACATTGACATACTATAGTACTGTATTTTAACATGAATAAACAAGTTTTTTTTTTTCATTTTACTCTCATTGGCCCAATGACAATATCCATTACGTCATTACAAAGCTCTCTGATTTTTAACATTAACAGGTATTATGCCATCAAGTGAGAGACTTCCGAGATAAATGCTTAAACAACTGCTGTAATTTGCAAGCACTTATACAGCGTAGAGAGTAAGCCTGTGACTTACAATCAGGCAAGCTATATTAACTGGCTGTACTGATGTGCCAATCAGAACCCTTTTGGAATGTCACGAAATATAGTGTATTAACAGGGCATGTGATATAAATTGATTAGCTAATGGATAGTACTTCTGATCTCCACATTCCCATTCAATTCGTCAACTTTCGTTTTAACTTGTAGTTTTCATCCAAAATCATCCCTTAATTACATAACTCTTTTGTTTAATACATTTCCGTTTTGCAATGTTTACCATATCATGACAGCGCTGGGAAACGCTACTTAAAATGTCTCACCGGGAAACGTTTGCCATAGGCAGCGTCATATCATGACCTAATTTCAAGGTCGTGCCTTCATGTTTTAATATGGCCTACTTGACCTAAAAAACTATCTACCACATATATCTCGCCAAGAATCATTTACAGAGTCTTGTGACATACGTCGATGTAAATTATTACTTGAAAGGGCACAATGCTACAAACAATTACGATTCATGACAAACAAATCTACACTAAATTAATAAAACCGATGCGCTGGTCGGTGACCGGGCACTTGTCATTGTTTCTTTTGCAAGCAAAGCAAAGGAATTTTGACAGCATCGACGAGATATTGGTTAAATATGTTAAGGAGCTTAAATGGATTTACATTTCCAGATGTGCATCTACCACCCCTTTATATGTAAATGATTGTCGACTTACCTTTAATTTCGTAAAACTTTGCTACGTTTATAAAACCGAAGTAATTAATCTACCCTTTGAACTTGAATAACCCACGCTAAAGCGTAACCGACGCTTTGGCGGGCTTCGTTCTGATTGGCTGATAGCTGACACAAATGTAGCTAGTTGTCTGATTGGCTACTTTTGTTTGTAATTTAAATACAATATACCGCTAGATGACGCCACAATCAACAAAAATCTCAATGCTCTGTTTGTCATTTCTTTAACTGTGTGTAATGATCCTTGTGTTCAATCTATTCAGCAAATTATTAAATTACGAAGGATATGTATTCTGGCTAACCATAGTGTTTTCTAACAGCCAAACAATGTATCTAGGGTTTAACAATGATGGCTAAAATTCAGTCAAGTTTTAATTTTTTGGACTATTCATCTTTATCTTCTGTTACAAAGATTGTCACCCATTCAAATGTTACTTTACCCTCAAAGATAGTCAAACCAAACCCGAAGGCTAAACCCTGTATTTTTAAATAAAGCATCTCCTTTACCTATGATAGTGGTAAAAACTTCTGTTGCCCTCTTGGGCTACATGTATAATCCAGAGCACCGTTATTGTTACCCAGATAGATTTTTTTCATGGACATTGATACCAAACATCTGCCAGTTCAAAGAGCAAGGATAAATAATACTTCAGCTTAAGATGGCAGGCAATCAAACTGACACAACTGAGAAATCAAACCTATCGCAATCCTGAGGCCTGCATAGCCAACAAAATTTCTGAGGCTTTTGTGGTTTCATGCACGGCAGGGATTTTGTTAATACAGAGCACCTGCAGTTGTCTGCAGGTGATAATATGAAAATACCCCCCTTCCTTCATCTTAAGATCCTATTTAAAAAAAACTGAAAAGTTCCCCAAATATTGTTGCTTTTGTTCCTTTCAAATCCACGCATCAAGTTCCAGCAGAGCAACAGCAATAACAAGAGGTAATTTTTTCTAGAGCTGGAAGAATCACTATATTTGACATAATTTCAGAGGTTAAAATAACCTATCAATAACCTCATCTATTTACATAGCAATTCAAATGTAAAGCAATAAATAGTAAGTAATTTTGGCTACCTTTATTGGTTTCTTTTTACATGATTAAGGTAAAAGGCATACATATGTATATATATATTTATAATTGATATTGTGGATACCATATCAAAATTATGAACAGAAATTATAAACAGAATAGCAAGGTTCCTCAAAAACAGGTTAATGTTAAGGGAAATGCTTAATTTGAATTTTGACTGAATGCATTTATGACTTAACCCTTTTTAAAGTCTTTCTTTCTGTATCTCTAATTGAAACAATTATTCAGCAATCATTACATATAAAACAAGTGAACAAAGAAAACAAATATTCTTAAATAGACAAATCATTCTTCTATTCTACAGGTGACTTAAGATGACATTTATACAAAGTCACTACATTCACATTTCAGAGATTTTTTTTTATTTAAAGACAATACTCTCTCACATCCAAAACATCTATGATTTTGAAGTCTTTTCATTTTTCCATGCTCTTCATGAAATTATCCTTTTTTGCACAACAATGCTATACTCTTCTACTCCAATAACCTTACCAAATCATCATCTATTCAGTAATTATGCAACTCTGTTGCATATTCCATTTTCTAAATGTAACAATTAAAATTCTTCCAATATCCACAAATGACGCAAGAGACTAAATTTGGCAACAAACCACTGTTGCAAATAGCCTTTGAATTACCTTGTGGTACCTTACATTCCATGCAGTTACTAATTGAACATTTTAATCACATAAATCAATTGGTGACGTATTGCACTCAGTCTGTATAAAGTAAGTAGTAATCTATACCTTCTTTTACAGCATTTACTTTCACTGACTAGGACACCCATAGCAAAGGCACTCGGTCATTGTGCACCCGTGCATCTCGTGTAATCTCAAATATAGTTTTTTGTTTAGTTTTAATTTTGCTAAAAATGCCAAGTCTATTACCCTTTTGTTGCCATAGAAATACCATAGATGAACTAAACAAAACAATATCAAGAAATATACCTAGCAATGAAACTAAAAATAATTTCCTTGTTTCTTTATTTTCTGATAATTCACAGATCCGTGTATAAAAGGGCAAGTGAGTTTGTGGTTGTTATGAAAAATATCAGGCAAGCAATAATATTTATTGGTGTCTTAAAGTCTTGGAATGAAATTCAGATTACCTCTAAACATTATATTAAACCAATCACTACATCATCATAAATATTACATGGTTACAAAGGACCCTCAAATTAATGTAATGATTACATCAACAAACACAATTATTAACTCGAGGTTTTTATATATACAGATCCATACTCTTGCCTCCAGACTTTTCGTATCTTTCAAAACCTACCTTCTGGTAGAACGATTGCCAACATTTACAAACTCGTATATATAATAGTAAATTTTTCATATGTCAACTGAAAGACCGATCTCGTCCAAAATGTTCTGATTTTAAGGGAAGACATGAGCATTTCATCTGTACTGAAAGTAACTCTTCTTTCACTACCATTTGCATAGATTAATGCCTGGTGTGATTTAACTGAAATGGTACATATGCAAATTAAAAACAGACTTTTAAAAAGCAATGCCCCTGGGAAAGCTAGCTATACTACCTAAAAATGCAGATAGTTAGTAAAAGTTGATCAGCCCTGTAGTAGGCAAGTGGACACTGAATGTTGAAGAAATTTTACATACAGAACAGAAAAAAGTATTAATTACTTTATATCCTTCACAATTTACATGCATTATTTATATACACACGTGGTGGCCATTTCATGGCTCCAATACAATTAATATTCTGGAACATGACAATGCACCAGTATTCATTGAATAAAACTTGGTCAAACTTGTGACAGTTTTGTACTCATGTCCCGTCTTATCCAGATTCTGGATTCTTTGCACATCTTCTGTCAAGACGTTTGGTTCCTATCCCTATTGTTACACAATAAGGATTTTCAAAACATGTGCGACCAATAGCTTTCTTCACATACAATCAACAATACTTTATTTCTGTAAGATTCCCGCCTTACTTTTGGTCTCCTTTTTTTGGAATGATGTATACTTCCTCCACAATAAAAAAGTTAAGTCTTAAAAACAAGACACTATAATGGAATTCTCCAACAACTGAATTGTAAGGAATTATATATTGGATATAAAAAGGAAACCTTATTTTTATACTATGCATTGGCATTTCAGAAGCTAGTATACCATTAATTGACCAATTGGCAATAGCTGCTAATATCTTCACCCCAAGGCATATCCATGTATTTGCTTTAATTGCTTAATTAATACTGGTGCAATATGGAGATGTCCTCAAGTGCAGAAAACCTTGTAAGCTCACAAATTCTTTCTTCCATATGTCTTGAATATATGTAAGTGCAAAGCAGCGAAAAGCTACATGATATAATAATCTTTTTTGCCAAGTTCCCAAGCTTTAGCAGCTTATAACTTCTGACAAGTAAAATGAAAGATTCAAATGGGCTTTACAACTGGGTGCTTCAGTGGCATGGGGAACGTAACTGAGTCCAGTCCAAAGAGATTTCATGACGGTCAAAACCTTCTGGTCCTGGCGTTTTTATATCAGCAGATACTGCTTTAAGGACCTCTGCTTCACCATATATTTTCAAATGATAACCCATAATATAGATATGAAGCTTTCAAGAAGAGAGGGCTCCTATAAAATACAGCCATGTTAAAAGGATGTCTCCTTCCTCCTTGTGGCAGCACCTGTATAATGGTCTTGTTGTTCATCACACTGTGTATAGAGATTTATCGTCTGTTCAATTCTTGCCTTATGGCTGAAATTAAAAAACAATTGTGTATGTTTCATAGAAGAAATAGGCTATTGGTTATAAAAGTTCATTAATATTGATGTTTCTGTTAACTTAGCTAAAAAAAAATTATTGGGTGTCAAGTTTTGCAGGCTACAGATTTGACTTTGACTACTTTTATTTTTCTGAAATTCACGGCAATCAAGTACCTTCAATTATCTCCTGTTTGGCTTTCTGTATTTCTTTCCTCATTTCATCCAAGATTTCTTGTTTGAAAGCTTCCATATTTGAGCTGCTGATACCTGCATCGTCACTGCTTCTAGACGTCCCATTAGCAACACTGTCAGCCAACCACCTGCAGGAATAAATTAGAATACATCAATAAATAATTTTAGCCAACCACCTGCAGGAATAAATTAGAATACATCAATAAATAATTTTAGTTAAAGTCTTTGTGTCCTTCAAATAAGAATGGCTTGTATCTATCTAGGTATTATGCAGTACAAAAGTAACTTTACTTCATATGCTGAGAGAAATTTTTAAAGGCATGTGATTCTTTCCAAAACCTTTGAGAAATCTTGATCTATTTCATTTTATTGACTGTCACAACCGACATTTATCAGTCTGTATTTCCGTTAACGAGAGTGACTCAAAAACTAAAAACATACGACTCAAACAAATTTTGGATCAGAAATATGTGTAGGGTTACAATAATAATAATAATAATAATAATAATAATAATAATAATAATAATAATAAACTTTGTAAAACATGTGAGCTGTGTACAGTTATCTTACACATGGCCTTTTTAGATTAGGTATCCTTGGTAATTAAGGGAAATTTCAATATAAATTGAATTCTTGCAATATAAAGGTCTAATGCTCATTTAAATGCCTTTAACCTTCAATACTATCTAAATGTGGACATGGACAAAATAAGATAAATATTATGTAGGTAGGTTGACATAATTTGCCTGATGTCTATTCACACTTCCTGTGATTCATGTAATATTTTCCAATACTCTAAATTAGGTTTGTTAATTACTTAATAAATTTTTCTAATATTTCAATTTCAAGATTTTTCCTGATTAATGCCTTGTGCATTATAAATTATTTTGTTAATACATATTGAGTATTAACCATATTTGAAATATTATTTACCTTCGACCAAGTTTGGGCGACTCTGAACCATTCACTTCTACTGTTTTGTGACCATTGCCATTTGATGAACTCAGTGACATTTTTCTCTTGATTTCCCCAATATTTGGTGAAGATGAAACTGCTGGTATTGGGGGTGCACTGCTGGCGCTACTTGTGGAATTATCTTCCTACAGAACAGAAGTCAAGAGAGCTTAGGTAAGTGTCTATAATCAAGTTGCAAGTTTTCATTTCTTCAATAGTTTAACTGTGTGTGCTTTACAACATGTTGGTGAAAAATATAGAACAAGGTAGCAAAGCTGTCAAATGTACAGACAAAAAGCAGGAAATAACAAAATAGGCTACTGTCAATTCTGATGCAAAAGTACATTATGTTAAACTGCAAATTCAACATCAAATTTTAATTATGCTCAACAGGTAATACTAATGTAAGTAAAATGTGAAACAAGCATAAAGCTTCAGGCCCATGGGAGTTCAAGATCACACTTTGAAAATGTAAAACTTCCAGAAAAAGAAGTCAATTAGACTGCTTTTCCAACTCAGGCTGCATTTCAGTCCTGTATTTCTTTTTTGAAAGTTTGGCAATAATAAGTAACATGGTTTTCCCATAATGGTCATCATGGCAGCAACACCCAAAATTGTGTTTTCTTCTATTCTGATGCAATATTACATAATGGTTAACAGCATAATGACAATCAATTTTTAATAACAAAATATATGTATCATGGATTTTCAGAAAATGTGACTAGCCTGGGTCTTCAAGCCTGTGGAACTTCAAAGTCACACCTTGAAAATGCCAATATGTGAAAAATTAAATTTTCACAAAAAAA
>NW_019775657.1:244909-263345 GCF_001039355.2 Lingula anatina | reverse complement strand
AAACCCTGGTTTTTTTTTTGAAAAAATTTTGGGGGTGGGGGGTTCGGTTGGGGGGGGGGAGGGGGGGGGGGGGGGGGGAGAAGGGCCCCCCCCCCCCCCCCGGCTAGACACACCCCTATACACCAACTCACCTCAGGAGTGATGACATAATGTGCAGGTAAGTTCCTCATCTTCTCCATGGGTCTGTCACTCCACTTGATCATCATCCCGTGGTGCACCTCCACACAGTAGTCAAACACAGTACCACTGAGAGGAAGACTGATGGGGTAAGTGGCGCGGTACAGGGTCTCACGACAGAACTTGTTGAACTTACTGATATGCCTGGAGGAATAATAATAATAATAATAATAATAATAATAATAAAAGATACAGTAATAATTTGCATTATATTTAAAACACCTCATTTCTTTCATAACTCAGTAACTGCACAAAATTTTCATGTTTGTCATCCATTTAGATATTCAGAGAGATATAATTCTTTTTGATATGAGCTTTGAATCAATGTTCCATAATTTCTTTTTTAGAAACCAATAATACAATATTGATTCGGGTATTATACATACATTATCTGCTTTCAAATTGTACAGTTTAAGCAAGGAATTATCACATAAACAATTCAAACCACTGTTTTTTATGATAATAATAATGACACAAAAGAAATATTAAATTTTATATCAATTCTGCACACAAAATCAAGACATCCATTCAACTGTAATACAGTTAGTTATCATGACAGTTCTTTAAACATATTTGTCATGTACCTTTCCTGTAGTTGTCCTCCAAATCCCCAAATAAAAGCAAAGGCATACATGCTCTTCACCACATTGGTGTAGTTAGGGATGCGATCCTCATAACGTGAACTACCAGTTAACCTACTGGACCTCATATTGCTGTCTGCTCTATAGTCTGGGGTCAGTTTGGCTGGGGAGGCGGGAGGGGCATCATCTAAAAAAGGTTTTTAAAATGTATGTAGTCGTAAATAAGAGAATAATGAACAGAAATTAGCCAAGGTCTTATTACATGCTATAGATATGTAATATTTGTATGATGTCCGGTCTTTTTATAATCTTTTTGGTATCAAACAAGAAATGATGTTTTAGTAATCAAGTGATGGTCTGTAAGTGTTATGCAGCAAATGTTTTTGGTTGTAACAAGTGTCAGACTGGTAACTATTCAGAGAGCCATAATAAAAACTGGAAAAACACTAAAAATTTCACCACTTGGGGAGATCTACTGCCACCACATTATCTACCTGGTTTTTGCTGACCCTCTGCAGCGCTCTCAAAATCAGCCCTCAAGAAGTGGCGATCACAGAGCGCTGAGAGGATCCTGAGCAGTGACATCACTTCCTGTAACCCTGGCACTGACTGAGTATAGATGGCGCTGGAACGGTGCATGTCATTGGTCAAGGAGTAGGTGCAGTCATTCTCTAGGTACCTGATGGTCTGAGGGATGGTAGAACTGAAAAGGTCGTCCAGGATCTTCAAACTGGAAAACATCAACATATTCATCATCAGAACAAGCATATTAAGGAAAGTGCTGCAGAAATAAAAGTTTTTACAAAAGCTGAGGCACCACCAGACCTGTAGCCAGTAATTTCAAGAACGGTTCTTTATCTAAAAAAATAGACCTTCTACCGTGAAACCTTTTTGTTTCTAGATCAATTTTTACCAAAAGCCGACCTTTTCTAGACAGAAAGGGTGGTTTATTCAAATCCCGAGGTTCATTTGAATCCCACCAACCACCCAGGCTATGTGTCTGACTAGGAGCACATCCATAATGCAAATATTTATTCTGAATATAGTCAGAATTTCAGAATATTTGGGCTCAAATTCTGACAAGAATACTGATATTCAACATTAATATAATAATTTGCAATATAAGTGTGTGTGTGCAATGTTCACATTCACGTATTACAGAATTCAATGATAAAAGATTAAGTATAATTTAGCAAAGGAATTATATTAATACACCTTATAACATGTTTCTGTGTCTAATGCATATACCAAGATACATATACAATCATATCAGATACAAAATCAAACATGTATATACATTTGAAAATGAAAACAAGCAAATAAAATAAATTCCAACCCTTCTCTGAAACATATGCCCAGATAAGCCATGATCATGGAAGTACCACAGAAGTACCAGGACAGAAGTATAATGGTATTAATGTGTACCCAGCTACAAAGAACCAATTACCAACTGTTGAGAACCAATCAAGAGCAGTTGTTTTTGTAGACAGGCCATTCCCTATCCATTAAAAACACCCCTACAGTCCATTCTCACTGCTCTCCAGGGAACAATAACCCACACTATTGGAACATAACATATCAATTCATTAATTTATATTGCCATAGTGCTAACCAAGGTATTTCCTGGTGCCGCTGTAGTAGACTAACTGTTGAGGTGGGCCAGTAGTACATTGGCCGCATTCACAGCCAAAGTTGATCCACAGACTAATAGATCCGCGAACAGACAGATATATCTGGCCCACTTAAAACTACCAAGTAATCCCTGCGGTAAATCTATTTAGTGCCTATTACTATTAATGGAATATGAGTCAAGCTTTTAAGTGGATCTGCCACAGATCATCTTGTTCTGAATGTTCCCATAAAAGGTGCACTGGTACAATGGCTGTTAGCAGAATTCATTAATGGAAATGACCATTGCACTGACCAATATGTGTCTCCAAGTACTTTTCAAAATGGGTCAACTGTTTTTGCACAAGGGAATGGGCAAAGAAGGCGACCGGAACTGTTTATTAATTATTCAGATGTCCACTGTGGGTTAATTGATATACTTCCTAGCACCTATTTAATGAGAACATCTGTAGGGACTGTTTACATGGGCTGGCCACAGAGGAAGTGAATGGACACAATGAATGGTTTACTATAGAGGACACCTGTATGAACATTTTGTGCGGGAGAAGAAAGGTAAAGATGTATCATATTTTTCTATTTTGTTTAATACATTAGATCTATAATGCTCCATCATGCCATTGGAGGCATGGCGCACATTAGTTTCCTCAGTTGCCGCAGTATTCAAATTTTACTCTTATCATAATCATCAAGTAACAAGTTGAAAGTGTATACAAATGGCTAGTGATGGTAAAAAAAAAAAAAATCACCATCCATCCAACCAACCATATTTAAGATCAAACGCCTCTCAATTTCAAATAGTTATATCAGATGGGCCAAGAAACATGAAATCACTGACTGAAATAAAAGGTTTGTAGTTTAAAAAGGCTGGCTGGTAGAGTGAAAGATTCAACAATGTGAGTTTTTTTTTTCAACTAATATGTTCGGAAGATGGTGCTCAACCCATTGCCTTCATTTTCCTCAAAAATTATACCAATAAATAAATAAATAAATAAATAAATAAATAAATAAATAAATAAATAAATAAATAAATAAATGAATGAATAAATGAATAAGTAAAGTAACATCCACAATGAGAATAATTGTCTCTGAAGTTCTGGCAAACTTTAGGTAGTGTTCTTTATTTTTAGACAGATGTAAAAATTAAGTTACTACAAATATTGCTGTATATTGTTAGACATGAGTGGACACAAACTATTCTAAATCTTGTTAAGCCCACTTCATGGTAAAAGGTCACAATATTTGGTCAAAATGTAATCATCCACACACAGCCTGTTCAAAACAGGACCAACTTAAACTGAGATAATTTAAGTGATGTCAACAGATGACCAGAATGATGTCACAAGGGGGTTAAAAGTCTATGGTACAAGAGATCCTATGGGGGCACCTTTCAGAGCTCGTTTACCACTGGGTGGCACTGTGATGTCAGCTGGACTCTTTCCAGTTAAGGTTAAGACAGTTCTGAACGTGCTTCACAAAGCGTGGTCAAAATTATTACAGAAAAGATGGCACCAAAGAGAAAGATAAGCAGCATTAATGACCTGCAAACAATGATATGATTTGAGATCAATAAAAACAGCTGCATTTATAGATAACTCATCAGAGCAGTGAAGTGAAGTGTAATCATGTAGAGAGAAGCTGAAGGAGATGGATATTTGACTTTCTGTGGAGCTGCTAAATTTATAGAAGTGGATTACTGAAACAAGTAGGCAGAACACTTGTGTGTTGATTAAAACATGACACATTTACATACACACACACACAAGTATACTCTAACCTGAACATGCAAACTAGATCTTGATATTGGTGCCATTACCAAACCAAAGCTACTGAGAGTGCATGGACATGCCAGAGAGAAAAAGTGAGTTTTTTATTGCTTTTGAAATTTTACATTACTAGTAATTCTTTAGTAGCCACTTAATTGACAACATTAACTAATAGAAGAAACTTAAAATTAATCAAAATCAAAATGTGTGCAGGACTACCATGATGGGATATGTACATGTATCACAGAACAGGAGTCAGAGAGCCTTCAGCAACTTCTTTGTACAAACTGGCTATTGCCCATCTCTAGTTGCTCAAGTATTAAGATGACTTTTCACTCATTTGGGGAGATATCACTCATCTTTCACGTGTCACTGATGAACACATTTGTTGGTAATTAATTTTTGTACATTAAATGCACTTACATACAAAACTTCAAAATTTGTACTGTTAGGAATTTCATGTTAAATGTTACTTATATAGTACATAAAATATATATCAACTGCACTTGTATTTCCAACCCTTTTTTCAATGTCTACTTTTTCTCCAGCACTCACAGTAATTTCCTAGAATCTAGAGCATCATCCTATGATGATCAGTTAATTGAACAAGTTAATATGCAACCTTGCAAACTTGTACCAATTAAAACTGCATGCTTTCATGAATATTTACTGACTTCATTTGTATTGAATACAGGACAAATCCGGTGAGCACAGTAAATAAGTATGTCTGTAAACCAATGCGTTTGTTCCCTAAGAGTGAATGATCAAAACTTTTACTGGCAAATTTCTTTTGCCATATTTCAACAGCAGAATAATAAATTGTAAAATTATTTTTAGTTTTTTCTAGCTCCAAAAATGGCCCTGTTCAAGATAAAATGTTACATCTGCAAGGCAACAACTATTCATCTTAGACATCTAGGCAATTCTCCTTCACTTTTCTTCTTATCAATTTCTTGAACCTGGAAGCCTGAATTCTGATTTTGAGTTTTCCTTTCATTTAAATTGGAATTGGAAATGTCACTCCTAAGGATCCACATCAATAATTACAACAGGAATCAATATCAAAAGTGAGGAGAACTGCTTCCAGGACACCAACAGAAAGAGTTATTGAACACAATTGTGCCAATTAATCATGAAATCAGAGCTGATAGTTGGCTCTTTTTTTCAATCACCACTAGCAATTATACGTAAGTAAGTGTAATGTGACCTAAGAGTACAGTAGCACTCTGCCACTATTTAACCAGTGGACAATCATGCCCGGAAATCATTTCTTAAGTTTTTGCCAATAAGCCATAATAGGTCAATCTATGTCCTAATAAACCAGAAGTCAGTTAGCTTGGTTCAGAAAGAAGGCATTTGGAACACATAAATGGAAAGCAAAAGAAACAGTTTCCAGACAGATATTTATAGTACCAACCACTGACTAAGCCTGCATCTAAATTTAACATATGCATTTTGTGAATTGTTCTGTTAGATCTT
Organism: Lingula anatina; assembly: GCF_001039355.2. The sequence goes on along the minus strand of NW_019775657.1, from coordinate 257,716 downwards.
TTATTTCATTTTTGCCTTAAAAGCTATAATAACTACATATAATTCCAATAAATGGCATATTTCCAACCCTGTACAGTACTAACTACATCACTTAAATAGTGTTACACTGTAATGTGTTGATTAGGCTACAGCATTAAATGACGTAAGATAATATCCTTTCAGCTTTCCAACATCCCTTGCCAATATTCTGATGATTATATTTGGGCTACATTTTGGCTTGTTGTATCAAAATGATATAATTTATCATGTATATCATCTACATTAGAGCACTTCCAGAACTGCATTAACTGGAATCCATTTTTTCAGCTATCTAATAGTCCTCACATGGCTGCTCAAGCTTACTAAATAGATATTGTTAAATGCAGGGTTCTGTATCTATACAGTAACAAAATACTATGACAGCTGAGGACTTGTTGCAATGGCTTTCAGCTGTACCCTATAATGTATATTTGAGGTGGTCTTTGTTCTACTAACTGGCACCCAGTGTGGGAGGTGTTGAAGCTGAGGACAGCTTCATTTATTTTTGTTCCTAAATAGCATTTCCACCAAGGAATCCAGAGACTAATAATACACACATACATGTCCTATGCTTGGCCATATCCACCTGATGATGTATTGCCAGAGTATCTTTGTTCTAAAAGGTCCTAATTACTTTATCACTGAACAAATGGAAAACAAGAACACCCATAATCTCACAATCATTAATAACAATCTTCTATCTGAGCTGGAGGTACTTAGTAACATTACTATAACCTGTATTACCAGGAGTTTCCTTGTTACCAGTCAATATATCATTTCTGGATTATACTTGAGGGGGGGGGGGGGGGTACCTAAACATGTTTTCTACAACATAATTATCTATAACAAGTCACTCTGTCATGGAGGACTCCTTATTAACACTGTAGTCATATCACAGCACCCTGGGTATCACAGCACAGACTGTGACAACACATGAACTCTGTTCTCTACTGTGTGATAACACTGTAGTCATATCAGAGCACCCTGGGTATCACAGCACAGACTGTGACAACACATGAACTCTGTTCTCTACTGTGTGATAACACTGTAGTCATATCAGAGCACCCTGGGTATCACAGCACAGACTGTGACAACACATGAACTCTGTTCTCTGTTCAGAAACTATGGCATAGTGTGTGTGTGTGGTTTATTAGGTGAGTGTCCAACATGTTCTAAAAGGCAGGATGTGTTCTTCATGTACATTAAAAACTTTAATCTTATCCAACACTAAATACCCTCTATTACTCTCTTTCACTTATTTACATTTATTACTCTCTTTCAGGAATTTCATCAGTTTTGTTAGGCATTCAAAGTTTAATATCACAGTTTCTCCAACCACCACAACTCAAAGTTCAATTAAAACTAATATGAACATGGCTTTATCAGGGCTTCTGACTTCCAGTGATGAGTAACAATAACTCTTGCATCATGCAAGTACAAACCACATAAAAAACATTCTGTTCATTAATCCCTTAATCATTCCTCCCCAACCCCACATAGTATTCCATGGGTAACTGTACCAGAAGACAAATGACTCGATGAGACATCTACCTACACACTGCCTGGAATGCTACAAAGAATAATGCCATAAAAAACTGTATTCCTAATTACGATTGATGCTTGACAAGACAAAAAGTTTCCGGGTATAAATCTTATCATGCAATTTTGATAAAATAAAAGCACCCAGTATATGTAATTAGGAATATTGGGAATGGAAAATTTATGACTGTAGTCAAGTTAAATAACGTAATGGTAATTTTTCAATGTTATTAACCAGCTCCAAACACAGGCAAACATACTGAAGACTGAATTAACTGTATTAATAATCAAAAATGTACAGAAAAAAGCATTATGTCAGTCACCATGAATAAACAACATTGCAGTAAATTCCTGAAAATGGCTGATATACTGAAAATGGCATTTTTTCATCTGATTCACTAATAAAGCTAATTCAATTAATTTGTGCTATTCTCTGAAATAATGTGTCTTATTGCCTTGGTAATGAAATATTGCAATATTTTCTGGGATATGATGAAATGGTACATCTAGCTATCAGTTCCAGAAACTCAATTTCACAGAAGGCCTCTGATCCTGCTGAAAAGATGTCTGATAAATTGTCTAATTGTAAACTGTACATGTCAGTAACCTTTGAAATGTTTTCACTGATTGAGAACACCATTTCCTCAATCTATTTCCATATCATTGGTCAGGGAAATTGAAAAAAAAAGAAAGAAAAGCAGCAAAATGTACACTGGTTAATTTCAGTGGCCAAACTTTTCAGAATATTTGATTGAAAATCAGATGACAGGAGAAAATGTTCAATACAGAAACCCTTGCAGGCATACAATACAGTGTTAGTACCCATAAAACTAGATGGCCAAAATGTGTAGCAACTGGCTAAACCTAAAGTGCAGGAGAATATCTGATATATTTTAAAGCATTGAAGAACATATTATCTGTGAACATGGCCCAGTAACAAATCTTCTTGACACTGACACTTGTGAATTCCCAAGCTACAAAATGACAAGGAGATTTTCTTCTTGAAAAAAAAAAATCAATGGAGGTTGTTTACGCACTTTATCTGAAGAACCCATCTTCCATTTCATGAGGAAATATTGCTACATGAAACTTCAACACGTGGAGAAGGCAATGCCATACAGATTTTTATGGATTTTAACTGGAAGGAACTTGATATTGGGGGTTGCTCATTCTACCAACACTAAAATAATTTTTCAAAAAATTATCTAAATTAGCTTTATTTAAAAAATGCCTCAATGTAAGCATTCAAGATAAACAATCTTTTAAGCAATCCATAGAAGAAAAAAAAAGTTATTACTTTTCATTTTCATGTTGCTTGGTGACATTAAACCAGCAGTCATCCTTGCCAAATGTCACTTAGCAGAGTGGAACTAATGACAGATCAAACCATCTCTAATATTACCCCAGTAGTTGTAGTGTTTTGTTACAAAATAGGCATATTGAGTTGTTCATAAAATCTCTGCCTGGGTCTGAGAACAACTAGCCTTGGGTACATTGCAGGAAACGTCCACTTTATAAAACAGCTGGGATAAATAGAAGGAAATGTCTACTTAGTTCAATTTGGTCTTTATTTTTAAATGGTCAATTTAGATCTGGTTTTTAGGTCAGGGACAGCAACCTGTGGTTTCAGAGAAAGAGAGAGAGAATAAGGATATTTATGAAACTGGTCCAAAAGAGCCAAAATAAAATGAGTACCAATAGATGAAAAGTTTGTACCTAACAGAGGGAACAATTTTCAAATTACAGTAATCAATATATACAGACTTCAATTCCTAAGCCAAATTCTGATGGAAGATAAATTGATCTCCAAATTGGCAGATAATGTCAAGCCTTAGCTATCCAGAGAACAATACTAGGCTTTCAAACCCAGCACAATTCTTGGTGCCATATGCATGTCTTTTAACAAAGTGCACAGTTTAGGCCCCATTCAGAACAGGGGACTAACTAGCCTGAGGTTCAAATATGGCAACCCACTACAAAGCCTGCCATCTAATCAGCTAAATAAATATAATATACACTGAATAGATATCCCGTGAGGAAGTATTCAAGTGGGTCGGCCATATTTGACTCTTGGACTAGTTAGTCCACTGTTCTGAATGCGGCCATAAAAGAAGAATAATAAATGCTTTAATTTGAACAAACCACCACCTCAGCCTGGCAAACTGGATTAACTGAACAATTCAGACAGACGTCACTGAAAACAGACTGTAAAAGATGAACTAGTAACTTAAAGATACTCTGCTGGCTGTCACTGATAAAGACCAAAAAGATGATCTGTTTTATCTTGCTGAAGATGGAAGGCACACCAGACTGTATCTCATCACTAAAACATGCGATTAGCTCATTTTTTTGTATAGCCTTACAACAAAGCTGTACACTGCAGTACATATACGTAGAAATATTTATCTTAAATTAAGTCAAGTGAAGCATTATACATATTCATGTATTTTTGTTACTTTCAATAAGCAAAAAAAATGTACTTATTTCAGCAAAGGAAGCAATTTTAATGTCTGAAAGGGTAGCTTATATAATAAAATAAAAGATACAGACCACAAAAATTTGAATAAATGCCACTTCAAGACCATTTCCCACATTTTTTTTTTCACTGAGGATGCAACCCACACGGTTTTTATTGTTTTTCTGCTGAACAGAAAGGGCCACTTCAACAACAAGCTTAGAATAATGGCTCATTTCCCTTGAGCATATTGTTTCAATGATTCAATTTGAACACGTTATGCAACACCAAATTCTCTCGTTACAAGTTACACAGCAGAGAACAGGCTTAACAAATCTAATCTAAAAAGTCTCTGTCAACCTGTCTTCTCTAATAAGACCATATGTATTGAATCTTCTCAGGCTTTGTTGGTTATCTAGACAGTAAAGACCATAGTGCTCTGATTTAAGATTCCAAGTACTGCCAGCTCTGGAAATGGCACTTGCTGACAGGATCTGCACTATGGTGGCCATTATGTTTTAAGTTTCCGTTAAAAAAATCTTTCTGCTACCTAAATAAACTCTTTAAAAATTAAGGCCCCTATACACCAACTTATATTAGTGCTAGGACAAATGTTTTACAGTTTATCACAGTACACTGTGAGGTCTATAGCTCATTTTTGCCAAGCTACTCAGTAATGCTCCCAAGTCACTTTTGCTTCTGTAATAAATAAAATTAAGCTTTTTAAAAAGCTGTTATCCATCATAAACAGATAGTACAGCTCTTAACCATGTATTCATGTGTATCTTTCATTTCAAGGCCATTTTCTATCATACTGCACCCTGAGTAACACAGTGCAGGAAGTGACTAACTTCTCCCCAGCAGGTGCTTGCTGAAGATATGGATGGGTTTTCATTTGACGCTAAACCTCAGGCTAGGTATACCCAAAAACTCTATTTAATTTGCTGTAAAAAAAAAAAAGAAAAAAAAAAGAATAACCAGCAAGTATTAACTGCAAGTAATCAATTATTTAAAACCAGAACTCAACAAACAGTCCAGGAATTGGATTAATGGCCTTGTCAGTGAATTCTCAAGCTGCTTTTGTTGAGAAAATACTTCAAATCATACAGCAAAGCTTTTAAGCACACAGTAACACTAAATAGAGGGACTGTTCTAGAAAGTAATCTGTTGGATCAATTTGTTAGCTTTAATATCTTTTAATGCCATATTCAAAATAAGGCAAATCAGGTAAAAAAAAAATATAATGGATGTCTTCATTACATAGTACCTTAATCATATTAGTCATAACTCTAACAAAATGTTCATTTCAAAGTGACTATTTGCAGTCTGAATTATTGATGTTACTCTAAACGTTTATAAAAGTAGTCATACTCATCATGGTACCTTTCATGCATCAATTCTACCTGTACTAAAGTAGTGGCAATAATGCATCTGGTACATACATTGTGATGGCTTTTAAATCATTCATTAGTGCATTACAAAAAACTTTATAACAGATATAAAATATTTATGTTCTTAAAAGTATTGTTACTCATGACAATGCATTGAAGTATGAAGCCAATGGTACCATGGTACCAAGAAAATCCTCCCCTGGTAATTTACGTAAATGTATAATGGTAATAAGTAAAACTAAAGGGGCCCAAAATTATCCTTATCTCATACACTTTTAACTGGCAAAAAAGTATAAATGAAATAATGGCTCTTTTTTAGAATAACCTTACTAATACACTGGTGATTTCATGAACCCAATGGACCCAATTTATTACATTAAAAAAATTAATAAAAGCAACTTATAATTTATATTCTTCCACAAATATAAGTATAAACTGAATTGAAAGCATGGAGAATGTCACAATGATATCAATCCAATGAGACCTGTTCATTTTAATCTCCAAGTGTGCAGGTCTCAGCTACAGAAGTGTCAGTGGGTTGTGACACACACACACACACACACACACTAGGTACTGGTTGGCTGGCAGCAGTGAGAGACACATACAGTACAACTTGCCTCAATGACCCGCCACTCTGCTGTACTGCAGTAGGACACACAGGATGACAACCTTAATGGGACTTCCACCTCATTTTACAGCTGGAGGGAAATTAGTCTATATCCTTTTGAATTGAGGCCAATTACACAATGTTTGCACAATAACTAGCTGGGACAGGTTTTCAAGGTACCTTGTGGCCATTTCAGTGGAGTTATTTTTTTTAAGTTGAAGGAAGACATGCCAAGTCCAGCCTGGGGCAGTGATGACTCCATAACCAGACTTGAATCAACCATTGAATACCAGATGTGAAAACGGACTTGGATTTGCACTGATTTTGTGTAAATATTTATGACCAAAATGAGGAAGAGATACGTAGGTTCCTTGTAGCCTGGGGAATAATTTTTTTTAGACCCATTTCAACTTAGTGATGGCTATAAGAAGAAACAACTGGTTTTGATTTGCAATTGGCAAACTATAAGAAAACAAAAAGGTATGTAAAACACTGGATAAATCTCTACATTTCACTACAGCATACTAAAACTGTGTTTCCATACTTAGATCAATCTAACAGGATCGATCGATCGATCGATCCCTTGGAGATGGATCGATCCTGTTAGATCAATCTAACAGGATCGATCCATCTCCAAGGGGTTTCTCGCTAAATTGCTTTCAGTTGGGTACTCACTACTATTATATACAATGTAGGTCTGCTAATCTCACACAGTAAAGTTGGCACAATTTACACACTGCTTCACAGCATCGATCCAACAGCAAGTATTTTTTTACTACTTGGTGCAGATTACAAACAATTACTCAATAACATTAATGTTCCAATAGACATCACTACATATTATTGCAGCGGTTGGTATGGAGGGTTTGGGAACTATTTAGGAATGAAATAGGAATGTAACATAAACTGAATGGTATATCGTCATTACTGGTGGAATGAAAAAGGACTGAAAATACTCCAGTAATGTTGTTTGTGTTATGTGAGGTAGAACACAGTGTGAAAGCAATTACTAATATGTACAAAGTAACATATTTCTAGGCTTGAACACAGGCTTGAACACAATTTTTATCAACCAAGGAATGTTATTTTATAGCAGCCATGAGATATGAATGAAGTCATTTAATGCCATTTTGACACAACAGCAAGTGCAGATATTTACATTCCTAGGGGCGTCATTACTTCCTTTATCATTAATTCTAACACTGGCTCACATTAGTCTTCACAATAGCTACTGAATCCTTCAGTGTCTAGAACAATATCAAAAGGTAATTAAGTGATTTAGGAGATCAAAAAAATATCAGAAATGGAAGTGCACTCAACATATAAGTAATCTAATTATGAATTCATAAACTACTCTGTTAAAAAGCAACATGCCATTGTTCCAATGCCAGTAAAACCATTTCAAACATTTTTCTGAAGCCATATCAATGTACCAAATGGTTCACTTCAAAGCTAGCTCTGACATATAATACACATGAATATCCCCTGAGAGGGCAGGGCTCCCTAGAGTGGACTGAGCAGGTTAGAGCCACAGTAAGGCTCTGTGAACTGGTGCATTCATATTCTTCAAGTGTCAGGCCTGGTGGAGGCAGCGACAATCATGGTCCCCCAGTTTACTCTTTTTTCAGTTGACTGGATGAGCTTATTGTTGGGCAGTTGTAGATTTGTTGCAAAGGCATTAAGGCTGTCAATGTATGATGTTCTAAATGTCTTCCTCTACTCCTTCCTCCTTCAATTTTGCCCACAGAGTACATTCATTTTGGAAAAGTTAAAACCATGATAGAACTGAGGTTAGGGGTCTAAAATTGCTAGTGTGAACGGGATTAATGTTACTGTGAGCAGTGACACTTTTGATATAGGAAAAACAGCAGCAGCTAGCTTACTTAGAGCAGAAATAGACTGAATGATATCATCTGGCAGTGTTCACAAAGGAGCTATCTTAGACCAGAAATAGACTAAATGGCATCATGTGGCAGTGTTTACAACAGAGCTAACTAAGACCAGAAATAGATTGAATTACATCACCAAGTAACTATCTCACACTGATCAGACCTGCTGAGGCACTAATAAGTATAGTGAGGCACATGAGGGATGAAATAATGCAGCCATCTAAGTAAATGACACTCTATTCAACACCTCTAGATCTGCTGACAGCCTTCATTCATTACTTATCTGCAGTCATTGGATAACTGATAATTATACACACACTGCATTTAGATGATCATTTTCTACCCCATGTATGTTCCAAAACAACCAATCTAATAGATAGGACTCAATTCACAGATGTGATTTTGACTGCATTACATCAAATGGAGTCCTAAAGTCATGTCCATACCATCAACTTATCAATTGAAGATAAAAGGAAATGCACCACAGAATACATTGATGAAAGTTTTTTAGTTGATATTTAGTTGATAGTTTTGCAACTACAGCATACTTACACAGGCCATATGGTTGCCAACACCTATGGTGCTCAAAGTGAAGATGATTTATTGTATTTCATGTTACATAGTGGAGGGCACCTCACTACAAAGTGAAGGTATAGTACTGGATGTGAGGATTATGTACTAAAATGAATCCCTTGACACAAGATTTACTATAATGAAAATGCTCTAAATGGAAACTAGTGTGACTTAAGCACTAAGTTGCACTTTGATGCTACGTAATAATAATTTAAAAAATCCGACGGAGAATTTATTTTGGCTGAAATTGAAATAGAACTTAGGATGATTTGATAAGTTTATTTTCTAAGTCAACCAAGAATATTTATTATTTTTACATGTATTCTGGCATGTTATATCTTTTGGACTACAGAACCAGAGAATAGAAATACACTTTTTGTAATCAGCTCTCAGTTATAATATGTGTACTATGTAATATTTACATATGTTACTCAGTCAATTCGCTCTTTATTAAATGGTAACTGGACAGATACACATGCACCTCTTACATCTAGACAAGTCCAGATTTGTCAAGCACCATGCCTTTCCACACACGTACAGCAAAATCAATGCCAGCTCCCTAATTTGGGAGCAACATGAAAGAAACACATCTCTCACGGAAATTACTCATTTGCAAAACAATTAAAGGCACATTATCACCTGGTTCCATAGAGTAACAACCCTGAGATTCGTAGTTACAGTGGCAACTGTATAACTCAATACAGAACATATAGTCCAGGAAATTGGTGAAAAATTGTGCATTTTTTACCTACAAGCATGAAATTTAGCACACTTATGGACAATAAAATTCTTAGCAAATTTGGATATATGGGCATGTCTGAAAATTCCAAAATGGNACGAGTGCCATATAAGAAGATTTTTAACTGGGAATTGATCTAAATGAGAATCCAGAGCAAAAAGTCAAACTACTTATGTTGGTTTATCAAAAGAAGGACTTTTTTCAGTACATAATAAATGTATCATGCTTGATGGTTTTTTAAAAACTCTGTAGAATAGCTCTGCACAGGTAGGAATATACTTATTATACAGGTAGTTTGCAAAGCCCACATGCCTATTCCCGAATGATTACAATTCAATAGTTGTGGTCTGCTGACTTTTGGAGGCCATTTTGGAATTTTAAAACCTTAAGTGGCAGATATTGATACTTCATATATACAATGGTATTTTCTAACCATTAAATGATATTTTTATAAAAGACTATACAAATAACTTTCACCTTGAAAGGGTGTTTTGGGGCAATATTGAAATTGGCTGCCATATTGGAATTTTCAGACATGCCCCTATATCCAACGTTGCTTAGAATCATGTTCTACATAACTGTGCCAATTTTTATGCTTGTAATTGTAAGTGCTTGATGATTTTACAAAACTGCTGCATATTTTGCGTAAGTAAACTGCTTATTTTACTTTTGGAGGCCATTTTGGAATTCTGTACACCTGTAGAAGCGGATATTGATAATTCATTCATAGCATGATATTTTCCAGCTATAAAATGATATTCTAAACCATTTTAGGACTATATATTAGATGTTTTAATTTAAAAGAGTATTTGTGGTGGCCATATTGGATTTGGCGGCCATACTGGAATTTTTAGACATGCCCATATATCCAAAAAAGCTTAGAATTCCATTATCTACAACTGTGGCAAATATCATGCTTGTAGGTAAAAAACGCACAATTCACCCTTTTTTCTGCACCAATTTCTTGGACTAATAAGGGGGATGACATTATGACCATGAAACTCAGGGCACTGTGGAATGAGGTGGAATCTTGTCTACCTGTGAGCAGCTTTTGAAAAGTCACTGCTGTCATTTTTGTGCTAAAATATTACCTGACAACAAATGCTGGTGGATAGGTTTTCAATTTAAAATGACAAACATTGCACTGAATTAGCCTGGCTTTATGGTGCACATGTGTACTGGCAACTGAAGTGATGATGATGATATTTCATGAGGATGACACTTTGTTTAGGAAACAAAATTACCTGGAAAACTACTTCCTATACCTTGCTCTAAGTTGATTTAACAGATTGAATGCTAATGTGCTTTTTTGACTTGTATATTCTTGCTTCCTGTGGTTTTATTCAATATAAAGACAAAATTGTCATTTTTTAAATTTAAAATTTTTGAGAATAAATCAATAATCTTTGACAGCTGAAAAGCTCATGTTTGTCTTCACATTTCAACACAGGTGAGTGCATATTTAATTCACTTCATCAACTGGAACCAATCCTAATCTCCAACCCAGTTGTGCTTGGGCTCCATGCAAGTTACTCCCTTCCAGTGTTAATTAAAGCCTCATAGAAGCACTCCCAGTCCAGACAGATTACTCACAGTGGTGCAGCTTGTGTGGGGTGAGGTTGGGAGGGGGGGTATAAGTATAATAACTTTGTACCAGGCTGGTGTGGGGAAATATAATCTGAACATTTCATGAGGGATTTTGATTAGGTTTTATAGCGCATGATGCTATAAGGATATGGACTCATTTCTAATGAAACTATCATTTATGTAGATTGAGCCAACTCTGCAGAGACTCCTGCTGAGTACAGAACGTGTTATCAAGTCAAATGATTAACAAAAAAATAATAGTAATAATAAATAAATAAATAAATAAATAAATAAATAAATAAATAAATAAATAAAATAAAAATAACAACATCTGTGCCACAAAAACTGCATATCACATCCTTAAAATATAAAAAAATATTATTATTTTTGCTAAAAGTCATTTTTTAATGTTCTATTAAGGCCAAGTAAACAAAATTGATCTTTTTTACAGTACTGGTTTAGAAATATAGTTACTGGGATATGTTGTCAACTGACATCCATTCAAATGAGTAAGTTACATCTATGCACACATCAGCAATCACTGATTGTTAAATTAATAATTAACCTAACAGCATTATAACCAGGCACTTTCCTAGCTATGGTCTGCTAATTCTAAAAGCAGCACTGATTAATCTTTTTAAAAATTCAGATTACAATCTAGGCACAGTCAGCACTCTAATACACTACTTGCACATTTAGTATTACCACTGGACTGTTAACTAATCTATACCAACACAAAAAATATTTTACTTCCTTTTAGTCTTTTCAGAAACAGATCCCAAATCAATATGAAAGTAAATTTGGCATAAAAAGTGCATTGTAGCCCTTTGAAGCTGTTATACTATCACTTCTCTGGCCAGTGAGTAGTCAATTAAGTTGGAAAGAGGGAAAACTATCAGAGAGGCTGGTGGTTGACAATATTTACTATATATAATAAAAATAATAATAATGTTAAAAATAAATAAGATGTTTTGCTATAGACATTTGTATGGAACAACATGAATTACAAGGATAAGGAAAAAATGATGAAGGTGAAAATCCAAAGGTATAGAAGAAAGTGGATTATATAAATACTGTAACATTTAAGTTTAACACCAATTGAACTTATGGGAATAAAGCATGTACTAAAAGTGTAATTTACAGGATAATCTGCTGAGGATATAACAAGCTACTGTGGATTAGTGCTGTGACTTCTCTAAATGCAATGTTGAAGAGGAGAAAAAGCATATCTCCGTCTATATGCAATATCTGAAAAAAACCATTACTTTAGCAGAAAAGAGCATCTTGAATAACATCTAATGATACCCAGACAGAAAACATAGCAATGTTTCCCAGTTCACTTTAATGTCAGCACAATTGGTGTCATTTTCAGTCTCATTTCATAAAAATTCCCAGTCCCTGTAAATCTCATAACAGCCTTCATTTTACCATATCAGCCATCTTTTATAAGATTTCTTCATGGTGTGATTTTTCATTGATGTTATCTAATACTCATGGTTTGTAAGGATTACCACCGTGTTAGACTATTGCCATGATTTTGTATGAGTTCTCTAATCAATCATATCGGCCTTATAAGCATTCAATCTTTCAAGATTTCTAATGGATGGTTCTCACTTAGCAGATGAAAGTCTCAGTCTCACCACTGTACACTAAGTCAATGTAACAGGTTCCAGGAAAAAAAACTTAAAAGTACGTAATCATCATCTGGGCAAATTGTTGAATTTGTTTGAAACTTTATCAGTTCATTTCATTTTTTGTATTATTCACACTTATCATGTTTTGTAAAAAAAAAGACTTTATTTTTAACAATTCATTTTTTTTCCTTTTCAGCAACGTCTGCAACCAAATACATAATTCCTGAACTCATTCTGTGTGGATCCGGTAGAACATAACCAGCAACACACCAAGTGGTGATAGAGCCAGGGCCAAGAGACATCAAGATTCTGACCTAAGATCTGCAGGGTACTTCAGAAACCAATTATCTTCTGTTTCTGCAGCCCCCCCCCCCC